>BHFT01037762.1:0-89904 GCA_004320025.1 Laticauda laticaudata
CTGTGTCCTTTTTACATACTTTTTGCATCCGTCAGCCAATGTGACAGGGCCTTTAGACTCCCTTATTTTAACAATGACACACATCTATCATTTCATATGGGAGCCATCATTCAGAAGTGTGACTGGGGCTCACACAGAGTATACTCAGGTTCAGAGTGATCAGATCATGGATTATTAATTCATTCACTGAACCAATCACTTAAATATGAGCCAACAGTGTGCTGCAGCAGCCAAAAAAGCCAATGCAATCTGAAGCTGCATTAATAGAGAGATAGAATCAAGATCATGTTCTAGTACTACCTTAGAAAGCCTTTCTAAGACCATACCTGGAATATTGCATCCAGTTCTGGTTACCCCAATATAAAAATAACTTGAGACTCTGGAAAGAGTGCAGAGAAAAGCAACACAAATTATTAGGGGACTGGAGGGTAAGACATGTGAAGAATGGTTACAGGAATTGGATATGTCTAGTCTAATCAAAAGAAGGACTAGGGGAAACATGATAGCAGTGTTCCAATATTTGAGGGCCTCCTACAAAGACAAGGTGATCAAATTGTTTTCCAAAGTACCAAAAGGCAAGACAAGAAACAGTGGATGGAAACCAAGGAGAGAAGTAAGCTGGAACTAAGGGAACATTTTCTAACTGTGAAAGCAATCAATCATTGAAACAACTTGCCTTCAGAAGCTGTGAGTGCTCCATCACTTGAGGCTTTCAAAAAGAGACTGGACAACCATTTGTTTGAAATGGCGTAGGGTCTCCTGCTCCAGCAGAAGTTGGTCTAGAAGATCTCCAAGGTCCCTTCCAACTCTATTATTCTATGTTCTATTTTGAATTTTAAGTGCTGACATTGACCTCTAACAGTGTCCAGATCTTGAAGTGCTTATATCTCCCCAGTGGCAATTAAAATGCTTGGCTTATGTTCCAGATCATAAATTCAGTCAAAGGCTTCTTACTAGACAGACTGCATACAAAGGCAAGAGACTTTAATTCAGACAAACACCAGGTCCCAATTTCAGGACACAGTCCAGTAGCAAAAAATCTTCAGGTCAGCAATTGGCATGAGGCATTCACCACAGTTTTCTTCTAGCAACCCTGCTATTTAAATCAGCAATTGCCTCTAACTCCATCTTAGCACAACTGGTCCTATTGTTCTCACAGATTTACTTGGCTTGGGCCAGCTGGCTCCTGGTGTATCTAAGCCCTCCTTTGCAATTCCGCCTTCTGTTGTCACCTTCTCTAATGCTGGTGTGTTTGCAGGCTGGAGTCGAAAAGTCTCTTAGTCAAGGTCAAATCTTTGCTGTCTCTTGATTGGTTGCTGACTCTTTCTTCTTGCTGGGCCTTCCAACAGCAGATCTACCTTTGGCCAAAGTTCCTCTTGTCCCCAGATGAGTTCATGAAACCAGAATTTGGTAAACAGACCGCATAGTTTAGAAACAAAGTATCTATCAGTCCCACAAGGTAGAGCCAAGCTCTGTGGAGATCAACTCCACAGAAAGGCTAAAACTATTCTTACTGAGCTATAATAACTGTGGTGGGGCAGTGGTTAGAATGCTGTATTGCAGGTGAATTCTTACAACTGCCAGCAGTTCGATTCTCACCAGCTCAAGGTTGAATCAGGTCAGTAAAATGAAGACCCAAATTGCTGAGAGCAATATGCTGACTCTGTAAACCTCTGAGAGAGGGCTGTAAAGCACTGTGACATGGTATATATAAGTCTCAGTGCTACTGCTGCTAATCAAATCTTGCAAATCTGATTGTGCAGTATCTCCTTTCTAGTCTTATATTCCTGTGAATTAGAGAGGTATCTGCCTGAGTCATTCTCAATGTTATATTCTTAAAAATCTTCAGATCCTTCTGCCTAGGCAACTGCTCTTGCACATGTCCATCTCTCTTACTCTCAGGTAATCATTACATTCATCCATACAAACACATTCATCTATTCCACTGTTCATATTTACAGACCCCTCACATCCAGGACATAAACTGTTTCAACTCCTTCCCTCAAAACGATGCTATAGAGCACTGCACACCAGAACAACTAGACACAAGAACAGTTTTTTCCCGAAAGCCATCACTCTGATAAACAAATAATTCCCTCAACACTGTCCAACATTTACAAAGTCTGCACTACTATTCCTATTAATCTTCTCATCGCTCCTTATCACTCATCCCCTCCACTTGTCACTGTATGACTGTAACTTTGTCATTTGTATCCTTAAGATTTATATTGATTGTTTCCTAGTATGATTTGATTGCTTATTGTACCCTATCACTATCATTAAGTGTTGTACTTGATGATTCTTGACTCTTGATGAATTTATCTTTTCTTTTATGTATACTGAGAGCATTTGCACCAAGGCAAATTCCTTGTGTGTCCAATCACACTTGGCCAATAAAAGAATTCTAATTGTAATCTTCCATCAAAAATGCAGCAAGCAAATACATAATTTTCTAAAAGGTGACAAGGGCCCCAATAATTCTGCTTTTTAAGCTATATTTGAAAATAGTTAAGATGATAACATTAATGATGCCTTGTTTTATAAATCTTCTTGGACATCCTATCCATGCTGAAGATCTTAATGTCTTCAAAAGGTCAGTTCTTTTGTGTCAAAAATGTTTGTGGAAGACATTTCCTCTTTTGTCCTGGAGTTTCTAAAAATAGAATGATACCTTGGTACTCTTCATTAATTGGTTTCAGGCACAATGAGTACCAAAAATAATGTTTACTGAACACATTTTTCCCATAAGGACTAATATAGTGAGCCACAAGGCAGCCATCACTGACAAATTCTAGCTTATGCATAGAGTACCAAACAACAATGGGTACCAGGACAAAATTTTCACGTCAAAATGCATTGAGTACCAACTTCAATGAATTTCAAACCAGTTGAATGCCAAGATACCACTGCAACAAAGTAAGATGAGTTTTTTGCCCACCAAAAAGTTTTGTCCACTAGTAAGTTTTTTGCACCAGTCAATTATATTTTCCTACTTCTGCTGTCTTGAACTTTTTTCCCTTCCCAAATGTGCTAGGGATATGAATCAATAGTTGACAATTATCTCTGCGAATTTATGCCATAATCCCAACAAGGATATAGCACAAATTGATTACATCCGTGGCAGGCAAAAACATTTCTGACACTCGTGACAGACAAAAAGGCGTAGGAGCCAGCATTTGATATATGGAGTATATATACAGAAAAATACAGTATTTACTTTTTTTCTTACTGCTGGGAGCACATTTGTTTTATATCTCTCAAGCTGACCATGTATCCAAATCTTCTGTAGGGTTACAATGGAGGAAAACAATCAGGCAACCACAGCCAGGTGCAAGACTCACAAAGTATTGAGCAAGCAACAAAATTTTGATAATTAAAATCACATCCCTAATAGGAATAGGATTCAGACAGAGATGCATATCTGAGATATCCTTCAACCAAATCAGATATATGGGTCATCTAGACCAGTATTTTCTCAATTTAGCACTTTTACGATGCCTGGACTTCAATTCAACTTCAGCTGGGGAATTCTGGGAGTCCAGACATCAAGGTTGAATATATCAGTCTACAGTAGACTATAGAGAAGCCTGAAACTGCAACTCCAAGAATTCCTAACCTAGCAGTAGAACTTCCAAAATTTCTCGATGGCATCTTCAAAGGAAATTGAAATCACAATAGCAGTTACTTCAATTGACCTCACTCCTTTCCTAAGAGGTCTGTAGAGGGCGTGCATAAGCGCACCAACTTGCCTACCGGCCCTCCTATTGTTTCTTTTATTTTTCTTATATGGTACCCATTTCATGTATTCATAACTATGTATATACTTATACCGATTATCTTGTAAGCGACTGACAAATCAAATAAATAAATAAAAATAAATAAAATAAATGGCACTTAAACTTATGTACCGCTTCATAGTGCTTTATAGTCCCCTCTAAAGTGGTTTACAGAGTCAGCATATTGCCCCAATAATCTGGATCCTCGTTTTACCGACCTCAGAAGGATGGAAGTCTGAGTCAATCTTGAGCCTGGTGATATTTGAACTGTCAAGTTGCAGGCAGCCAACAGATGTAGCCTGCAGTACTGCATTCTAACCACTGTGCCACCCTAGCTCTTTAATACAAGTGAAGGATGAAAACAAGTCCATTCTGATACTGTCCTACCTGCCTTATTGGAGTGGTTTTCAAGGTTTCAGGTCATGTAAACCACATGATCTACCATTCAATTATAATCCCATATATGCATTTTCTTCTTCCTTGCCTGGTGCAGAGGATATTTGTTAGTGTATATTCACAAATGCAAATGGCAGATATGTAAGAAAATTAATAAAGATGATGTGGTCCATTCAGCCATGTCTGGCTCTTGGTGATTCTATAGGCCAGTTCTCTCCACATCTTCTGATCTGGCACTGTCTGCTTGAGTTTTTCTTTCGTCTGACTGGTGTCAGTTTTGATGATGTCCAGCCATTGTGTGCTTTGGTGGCCTGGTCCTTTTACTGCTAACTATTTCCAGCATAACTGCTTCCTCAATGAAAAGGAAAACTATTAACTGTCTTCTATTTAGTCTGAAGGGGACCTAGTTGTTGAAGTTTAAACAGTCAGCCATTGTAGGTAAGATTTGGGGCATTATGAATGGAAGTAGTATTTGCTTATCTTTTTTTTTTCTTTCTCATATTTTTTCCTATAAGTGCAAGATTTTCTTTTTTCCTATCCCCCAAAAGTCGATCCATTTGATTGCAACAGAAATTGACTGACCAGCTTGTCACCTGAGCCTGTTGTTGTGGGATGACACTGACTGGCTCCAATTCATCAAACTGGCCTTCATGCCGAAGGCAGGACTCAAACTCATAGTCTACTAGTTTCTTGCCTAGTGTCTTAACCAAGGATGTCAAACCCGATTTCATTGAGGGCCGCATCATGGTTGTGTTTGACCTCAGGGATGTGGGGGACATGTCCCAGTGGGCATGGTCATGATGGGCATGGCCAGCTCAATGTCACTCATGTTGGGGGCACTGGGCAAGGCTGCTAGTAGTTTGTTTTGCTAGAACTCTGCCAGCAAAAATGGAACTCAGGTACCCAGGATCTGTTTTTGGCTCTGAAGGTCTCCTGAAGCCTTCTGCCAGCAAAAAGGGCTACTGCTGTGGTCCTCTCAAGCTCAGTTTTTGCTGGCAGAAGCACCATGAGACAGTCCTTCACTGTTTCCAGGATGTCCCTGCAGGCCAGATCTAAGCACCCTATTGAGTTTGACACCCCTGCCCTAAACTAAACTTCATTACCACCTATATTATGAGTCTACTGATTGTACTGTACATTAAAAAAAACCTACAATGATGCTTCTGTCAGAAGATAAACATCTTCAAAAGGAAAGAAAAGAAAGTCCAGTTGCCTCCTGAAAAATCACCTTTGGGACAACCATGACCTGGATGAATTGAGAATCTCTACAGACTTGCTGTTATCACAGAGTAAAAACATTGCGAATCCGGAATTCATTATAGAGTTGCTTTCAGCATTACTAATGTACTAGCCCATCCAATACTAAATTTGATTTCCAAAAATAATTAAAATAGCTTTCCCATCTGGCCTATATCTGAAGTGGTCCTGTGATCCAAATTCAGACACTTGACAACTGACTCATATTTATGAAGGTTGCAGTATCCTGGGATCACAAGATCCCCTTTTGTGATCTTCTGACAAACAAAGTCAATGGGGAAGCCAGAGTCACTTCACAACTGTGTTAGTAACTTAACAAATTTGGCAAGAAAGGTTGTGAAATTCACTTAACAAATGTCTCACTTAGCAACAGAAATTTTGGGCTCAATTGTGGTCATAAGTCAAGGACTACCTGTACAGTCTGTTACTTTCACACCCTTACAAAACTGGAGAGCAGAGTGTACAAAACTGCATTGTATGGAGAACTAGATTGCTTATTGTACCCTATGACTATCATTAAGTGTCGTATCTCATGATATAAAGATACATCTTGACGAATGTATCTTTTCTTTTATGTATACTGAGAGTATTTACACCAAAACAAATTCCTTGTGTGTCCAATCACACTTGGCCAATAAAGAATATTCTATTCTGTTCTGTTCTGTTCTGTTCTGTTCTGTTCTGTTCTAGACTAGACAAGACTAGACTAGATGATCGTTGAGAATAGTTCTTACATTACTTCCTGAGATTCTCCAAACTAGTTCAAATCAATGGCCTGTGCAACCAACCTATGGGCTTGTCCAATCCCCTACAGTACCCCTAGCCAGTATGTATATCCCTTCAGATCTTCCCCATTGGAAAATTAGGTGATAAAGTGGTTTTCCTTTATTCCTATCATTCCATGGTAGGTGAGAGTAATCCTTCTGACTGAAGTGGGATCGAGGACCATGTTCTGAAACTTTTATTCTTTGACTGATGGGTGGACCCAGAGCTGTTATTGTTTCCATAGCAAAATCCGTGCCTTTTTACTCTTTCACCTTTCCTTTATGTGCATCAGCTAGTTGTTATTATACGACAATAAATGACATATAAATTAACAGCAATAAATGAACTTCTCTACTAGGCTTTCACTGCTGGGCCACCTTCCTTTTATGCCAGAGAAAGTTCCAGATGGGATATCAAATATTCTTTTTATTTTGCCTGTAAGTGTAATAGGTTCCAAAAATCCAGGCATTCCAGCTCTGTAATACTGACTATTTTGGGATGTGAGGTGCTTTCGTCCTGCTCAGTCTCTGTCTCAACCTCTTTTGGTTGGTTGAGTGAGTAGCTCATTGTATGGCTCGGTGAAATTGTTCCTTGTATGTATCTTCTGTGTGAGAATGTGTATTTCATATCCATCTAGAGGTTTGCTGTGATTTTATTTTTGGTTCATATATCTAATAAAGGTATCACTGTTTTCCTCTGGAAGGAATTTTGAGCATTAGTCAGAGAGGATTGAGAGAGAGAGAGAGAGAGAAAGATAACTTTAATAAATTATCTCAATAATTCAATTAATTAAGCTCCAGTTCTTGAGTTTTTGATCTTCCATTTCTAGAAGGAGAGGAAGAAAGGAGGGGGAAATGCTGGAGAGTAAAAAAGAGCCTTTGGCTGTTTGATAAATAAATAGAATAGAGTTCTTTGCTGGCCAAGTGTGATTGGACACTGGTGTATATGCTCTCAGTGTACATAAAAAGAAAAGATACATTCATAAAGAATCATAAGGTTTTAACATTTAATGATAGTCATAGGGTACAATAAGCAATCAAATCATACTAGGAAACAGTCAATATAAATCGTAAGGATACAAACAACACAGTTACAGTCATACAGTCATAAGTGGGAGGAGACGGGTGAAAGGAAGGATGGGAAGATTAATAGTAATAGTAATGCAGATTTAGTAAATAGTTGGACAGTACTTAGGGAATTATTTGTTTATCAGAGTGATGGCATTTGGGAAAAAACTATTCATGGATCTAGTTGTTCTGGTGCGCAGTGCCTTATAGCATCATTTTGAGGAATTGAAACAATTTCTGTCCAGGATATGAGGGGGGTTTACATATTTTCACAGCCCTCTTTTTGACTCATGCAGTATGCAGGCAAATGCAAACCTAATGAAGTTATCATATGATGGAAATGGTCAACGGAGCATTGTTTCATCTGGTTACTGAATTAATTCATTTCTTGACCTCACCTAATATGTTATACTATTAAGTAGTCAAATCACTTGGATTTCATCAAATTCTAAACCATGAAAATTTTAAAAAGGAATCAAAGTTAATACTAACCAGGCTTATGCATACTCACCCATCAGATCTTTCTCAAACTTGATTAAGTGTATGAAATGAATGAATCCTGCTTGTGACTTTTCTTTCCTCAATACTTCCGGAGTTCCACTTTCTCCCAACATGTTCTACAGTGCAGCTCTTAAAGGTACAGGCATACCATCCCAACCTCTGTGTGTGTGTGTGCGTGTGCGCGTGTGTGCATGCGTGTGTGTGTATGTGTGTGTGTGTGTGTGTGTGTGTGTGTGTGTGTGTGTGAGAGAGAGAGAGAGAGAGAGAGAGAATTCCTCAGTCTCTTCTACAAGAATTAATTGCTAATACTAATGCCACTTATTTAAAATTATCAGGGTTTTAAACTCCCTTTGAATTAGCCTTATTTGAGAAGACACTTTCTTCAAAGCAATGACAAAGCAAATATGCAGTCTCAAGGTTTCAGCATATAAACGGCTGTGATTATCCACACAAAAGGGAGATGGCAGCTGGTGTTCTAATTGCCCAGGAAGTGGGTTACTGAGCAAGCTTCTCCTCACCCAATTTGCTATTTCCCCCTGGAGGATGTAGCCACACAATTCACTCTCTGCAGACTGCAATCACTCCTACTTAAAGCCCAGTTCAAAAATATCTTATTGTAAACTATTACAATTCCAAATCTGGCAGGGTCCAAGTAATATCATCATCATCATCATCATCATCATCATCATCATCATCATCATCACAACAATAATAGCAATTGCTACAACAGGAGCTTTAAGTTGATTATACAATTTACTTTCCCCCAAAATCATTTCCCCTTTAACAGATGGTCTTGTTTTCCCACTAAAATAATAGCTCAAAGCATTGGAGTGGCTCTCAATCACTGTCCTCTAGGCAATCAATACATAATATAATGAGAGGTTGGACATTTGTGAAAATGTACCTAGGTACTATGCTTCATATTTGCTTTAGCTATAAACTGAGCTTTTCTCGTTTGTGTGTGTGTGCAATTCAGTAAGAATAGCTAGTTACCAAGGAGACACACACATTCACACACACATACACACCGATGATTCAGAGAGACCAACCGGTTTAAGCTTTTGGCATTACTGTATCTTCTTAATTCAAGAGACCATAACAGTTTAAATGGGAAGGAGGCGGAGGGAGAAGGGAATATGAGAAAAGTCAGAAAGGACGTGCCTGCTGCCTTCCAGCACCAAGGACACCTCCGATTGTTTAGCCGGGGAAAGGAATTAGCCATCAAGAGATGTAAGATGTAAATGAATTGAAGTAAGAATTCTCCAGAGCACCCTTGAGTTTGGAATCAGAAGAGAACAGAGGGAGAATCAAATGGGAAATGCAATGCAAGGGTAATGACAATCCAGATGGAACTGATTAAAGACAAAGCTGAGAAGACTCTATTTGCATCCAGGGGTGAAGAACAAAACCATGAGCCCCTGGAGAGGAGTCTTGGTTATGCCGCATTCTTGGTGCTTCCGTCAAGAAAAGCTGGGCGCCGTTTCTTCCTGCACTTTTCTAGAGAGAGGCAGACGGGGCTGAGATGTTTTTAAAACAAATTCCTTGTCTCAAGAATTGCTAAGAAAGAAACAATGTTAATTTGGATTCCGTGTCGGTGCTTATTGGTCTTTCGAAGGATTCTGATTGTTGTTTGAAATTCTGGCTCCAAACCTTCCTCTGCTTGCCTGTTGTTTCCACCCTGTTTCAGCAAATGGCAGGTGAATGATGGATTTGGCAAAGGAAACCGAGTAGAATCTGAAGCCTGACCCTCCTTCAACCATAATATCAACGAAACCTAGAAGAGGATCAGCTAATTAAAGAGATATAAACACTGCCAAAGATGAGTGGAATGTTCACAGATATGGCAATCCCTGCAAACTTCACTCAGACAAAGTTTGACTGAGACCAACTCAGCTCTTGTAGAGTCTCCAGTTTCAATGGAGTTTCTTCTCCCAGCAAGTGGATTGGCTTCATTGCTTTTAAGACAGTTCTTGGACTTTTTACTGGACCATTTTGCCATATATTTTTCACCCTCTTGATTTAGAAACAAATCTTTCAAGGCAAATTTCTTTGGAACACTGAGAAAAGCACCAGAACATTCAAACATCTGCATGTGAAGACTTACAAACACTTCCCACTCCCTGAAGTTGAAAACGGCAGAAGTATGTAGATTAAAGGAAATATTAATTTATTTGGCCAAAACCTACTAAAACCTCCATGTTGAAACAGCTGCACCACAGTTTCTAAGGTAACTGATCAATTAAAGATTGTCTAATAAAATATGGGCAACTGGAACTGTACGTCTGAAGGTCTATAAGACCAAGAAATTGTGTTTCAATTGCCTCTAGGAATTCCATTACCAAATCTCTAGATAGCATGATTCTTAAAGGAAGGAAGTTACATTAGTTTATTTTAGAATTGCACTGAGGGTTTTTTTTAAAGGCAACTATTTTCAAAAATTATTGTTGTTATAGTTATTCACATAGCCAGATGTTTAGACTGGATCTGCTATTTTTATATCATCATGATGATCAGCATTGTTTTCTGACATGACTTACTTAAACTATCAAGTTAGCATAGCAGTGACCAACTTAAAGCAGTAACTAATACTATTGTTCAGACTGTTCTGGCAATAGAACGAAAGGCAATAGGGTAAAGAGTATTTCTGGAAAATAAAAATAGTCCCAGTTTACCAGAGCATACAATGAGGTAAATCTGGAGGAGGAATGTACCTCAAAGATCAAAACTAGAAATTGTTGAAACAACATCAGAATATGAAGAAGCTTGGAACACAGAGAGAGGTTAAACCAAACAATAGCTAAAAGCTAATCACTAAATACCCCTTTAATTTTTTTAAAGATATGTTATGCCAACTTCTGGAGAGAAATGCAAGATCCAAGTAGAATGTTTTTTTTTTTAATAAGGCTTTTTGAGCATCTTCTAATTAAAGAGATATAAACTCAAAATATCCTACTAACTCTTCTGATCTTTGGATTGCAATAATATGCTGAGTTTAGTCCTTCAAACATTTTTATAGACTTCCTTATGATTTTGTTTTAGAAAACAATCATGTATTTGTTCCATTTATTTCACTCTCATTTAATGCCTGCAATGCCATCATAAGCAGAAGCACCAAATCAGAAATAACATGCATTAAATTCACCTGATCTGAATTCATGCTAAGAAAAGTACATTGAATTTAGTGAGGTCTCCATCCTAGCAAACAGGGTCAGGATTGCTTAGCTTTGATTGACATGCACACTTTATTAGCAATCTTATCAGGTAATGTTAATTTAAATAATAGTCACAATTTTCTGACTTAACATTGGCTGTCAATTTAAAAAGCCAATGATATTGATGCTATCTTTCACTTAAGTGTAAACTGTGATCAGTTGGATAGGAAGGAATCATCTAAAACTGGCTGCTTTTCTATTTGAATCCAAGGTCATCCAGTAAGGCAAGCAACTTCAATTTCATGAAAAAAATTCATTTCTAGCTTATACGTAATGTTTGAGAGGCCTATTGTTGTCATTGGTTTCGGTCAAAAGCTAAAATGCATGGACTTTCTGGAGGATATTTCTATGGCAGGATTAATTTCAAAAATTAAATTGGAATGTTTACATTCTAATTTGATACTAAATAAATAAGCTTTTTACAGGAGCATCCATCTTCTGTTTGATACACTATTTCTGTACATAAATAGGATCTAGGTTTTTTTAATTATTGCAGGCTTTAAAGATTGATATGATTTTTTGAATCTGTTGTGGGAACCATGCAGTAGGCTCATATTTATGTTCTGAACTTTGATATGGTGGTCTGTATATAAGTTTTTAAACTTCCACTGACTTTCATGCAAGTTTAGTAAATACCGAAATGTTATTGACTAACCATCCAATTAGTTTGCTAGTTCCTCTTTAAGGAACACATTACTATTTCAGCAGTGACCTAGCAAGAGCTGGGAAATGATAAAGAGATGGAAGTCTTGGATTTGGCACCATCAATTTTGGAAAGTTCTACTTGGCAACTGACCTAAAGTAAAAATCTGAAGGCCAATCAAGAAATAAGCTCACTGTGTTGTGTGCTCTGAGGATGTTACATGCTTCGGGGGAATGAAACATGGCCCCAGACCACTCACCCAAAGAACAACTTGATGCAAAGAGGAAGAGTGAGCATGCCCAGCACTTGCTCAAAGATCAGGGTATTATTCTTAAGGGTTATTTGAGAAGTCAGTTGCTAGACTCATCCCGATGTCTGAAGACGTTATACCAGGAGAAGCTACCCTTGAGGAAAGGGGGAAGTTGCCAAAGCGACTCAACTTACATGACTTTTCTGAACATGGGTAAACCTACATTTCTTTTTCTTTCTTTCTTTCTTTCTTTCTTTCTTTCCTTCCTTTAATCCTTTCTTTTTTTCTTTCTTTCTCCCTTCCTTCCTTCCCCTTTCTTTCTCTCTTTCTTTTTCTCTTTCTTCTTCTATCCTTTCTTGCTTTTTTCTCTTTCCCCCTTTGTCTCTTTCTGTCTCTTTCTCTCTCTCTCTTTCTTCTTCCTGCCTTCCTGTCTTATTTTCTCATTTTAAAAAACCTTCCTAAATCCTGATGCCACACTTCAGGATTGTGAGAAAAGGGACTCTTTCGTTCATCTGAAAATTTGTGGCTTGAAGGAGGAAGCAGACCATTTGAAACCGATTGCCAGTTCTAGCATAAATAGGTTTTTTACAGAAATTTCAGATAAAGACACAAATTAAAATGGCACAAACCAATCAAAACATTTCTTTGTTTATTTGCTTGTTTGTTTAAATGGCCTGTCCTAAGTTCGGTTAGACAGGCTGCTTGTTGTCTTCTGGGAAGGAAGTGATCTTGCCCCACATTTGGAGAACCATGGAAAATTGTTGTTGATCAGACTCTTGAGTCTTGAAAAGATGGGAAGCATATGGAACAAAGTAGCAGAAAGGAGCTGCCCGTTGGCTGGATTTTACATTCTTTCATCTCCTGGGAGTGTGGAAATTTTTTGTCAACCAAGTAATGAAGGGTAAAGGTGAAATAAGTACATTCCAAGCTGATAGAGTTTGTGTGCCAACATCTAGCGTGCAGGATCTTAAGAAATTTGTACTTAATGATGAGTCTGGAAAATGCTTTTCCTAGGGACCAAGAAGCAGTTTAATTCTGGGTGTAGTCTACCTTGTTGGGATATTTAGCATTGTAGAAATAAGATTCAGCAGGATTCTCTACCTTTGATTACTTTGAACATATTGAGAATAATCTTCAAGGCTAGAAACAGGTCCTTGATATGATCTCCAATTGGTATCATTTTTTTGTTGCCACTAAAATAAGAAAGTTAAATCATGGCTGAATGTGAAATAATTCATTCTTATCTGATAGCTTTGGAGTGGTGAAAGACTTAAATTTTAAAAAGTGGACAACATGGAATGTATAGTATGGAATAATGGATAGAGTTAGTTGTGGTTGAATTTAAAAAAAAAACCCAGCCCAACACTGGGCTAGGAGAAAAAAAACCATTTAATAATGCTATAACAACTTGTGCAAAACTTTACAGCTAATATTATTAGCAAGTACTATTCACTCTTGAGTGCAAGAGAAAGGGATAGTGAATTTTGTTTACCATGTTCGGTCATTTCACGTTGGTAAACCATCATTTAAAGTTGTAATCTTTGAATGGAAGAACATATCCATTGTGCTGATTTCTAAATAAGACTATTTTGAGAATTCTCAGATTGGTCACAATTTCATGCTTTATTTTAAAAAGGAAAGTAAGGCTCATCAAGATGAAATAAGCCTACAAATGGAAATCCCTTTACAGAACCAGCATACCCTCAAATCCCGCCTTTGGTGGGCACTATTCATTTTGGTTTATTTTAATTAAAATGCTGGTTTGCTTTGAAGCAAAATATTGAGTAGCATCAGTATGTTAATAAATTCTTAGAAAAATAAGGCAACTTCTTTCTTGCTTAAAAGCATCCTCAGAGATTTAGGAAGTGGTATCATGAAAGACTAAAAGGAGTAGCATGGAACAAACCAGTTTATTTTATAGTAAACTTATGCTTTCCTAGAAATACAGAATCCCTAACTTGGAAAGACCATTCAAACGTTCTGCCCAGAACAAAATTCCAACCCATGTGGATGTTTATCAGTTCCATCATCAAATTGCTGTTTCTGGTAATTTTTTAACTTTCCCTCTGGATGATCAAGATCACAGGATACTTTTATTTACACTCCCTTCTTTAGAAATGTTTTAACTGACTGAGTTTGTCTAGGGTTATGGTTAGGGTTAAGAATCTAGGCTGATTCCTGCTTTTATGTGACTTTTTCTCCTGCTGCTCCTCAGTAGGATTATGTCCTCAGGGTTACCAATATGCTTTTCCAACTTGCATGAAACCTTCCAAAATGTTTCTTTTACTTTAGCCAGTGTGGGTGCAAGCACTGGAAATAATGAATTCATGGGACATGAACCAGTTTCTCCATGCCACTAAGTTCTTCCCCTTGGCTCAGAAACATTGGTGAAGGTGAAGCTGGCAATTGTTTTTCTTCTCTAGTACAAATCTGAAAGTTTACTAAGGAGATTGACATGTATGGTCCCATAGCAAAACTGAGTGGACCCTCGAGAGCAGCAGCTGTCGATCCCCTTTTCATAGTAGAGCTACCAAATATATTTTTGTGAAACTCTAAGAAAACTAGTGTCAAAGTATGATATCTGAGATGTGATCTTTAAGTCAGCCCTGAAATGATGACAAAAATACATATAGAAGGGATTATTTGTAACGCAGAATTGAATTGTGGAGTCCTTGGTGCTCTCTGAGTTTGGTTGTTTTCTTGCAGGCATTTCATTACCCAACTAGGTAATATCATCAGTGCTAGAAAGGAAAGGGGTTTGCTCTCTGTTATATACAAGTGTTTTGCCCCATCACTGTTGCTGGGAGTATTGTTTTCTTCTTGGTAGTTCCTTGATTAGGCTGCTCTTTACTGTTTGATTATGTGTCTGAGTTGGTAGTTCCTTGATTGAGGTATTGTTTATTGTTTGATTATTGGTCTGCTATTAATCCTGGTGTTAACCTCTACTTATCTGGGTGTTGATTGCTCTCCGGAAGGTATTTTAGTGTTTTCACTCCACCAACATCAACAGTTGTATATAACGGAAAGCAAACTCCATTCCCTTTTAGCACTGATGATGTTGCTTAGTTGGGTGATGACTTGTCTGCGAGAAAACAGTCAAGCTCAGAGAGCATCAAGGATTCCACAAAGGTATGTATGGAGATTTGGTCAATTATTTTTCAAAATTATGATCAAGTTAAGCCATAAAGTCTTACTAAGAAATCTAAATTTCAAAATTCAAATTCAGAGAGGAATTTGCTAAAAAATGATAGGCAGGGCAGAATAGTCCTTCCAGCTCTATTCTGATTGATTGATTGATTGATTGATTGATTGATGACTAACTGGCTGGCTCACTGACTGATTGATTGATTGCCTTCCCAATAATCATTTGAGGATGCTGGTATTACTGACCAACTCCTCTGGGATATTATAAAAGGGATTGTGATGGTTGCTGAAAGCTTTTTGGATTCATTATTTGTATTTTGGATAATTAAAATTAAAAACACTTGGATTCAAAGGAAGTTCTTGGCACAGAAGTCACAAAACCTTGGCTCACAATTTGTGTTTTCAGATAGCAAGAATTTTTATTGTTGTTGTTGTTTTATTTTTTTTAAGTTTATATGTCCCTTTTTCTTCCTAATGTACTGCTTTCCCTTATTTATTTTTCCCCACAGTAACAGTCTTGTGATGAAGGTTTTGTAGAGAGAAAGTGTCTGGCCCCAAATTACCCAATAGGTTTCCATGGTTGAAGTTGAACTACAATGTGTGTTTCCTCAGTTCCAGTTCAATACCTCAACAAATTGACCACACTGACTCTCAGTTCAAACTCAAAGGGAAGGTTGGATCAAAATTGTGTGTGGACAAAAGGCTGGGCAGGCTTGATCCCTAGCAGTCTCTTCTTTTCCGATTCAGCAAGCCCACTGCTGTTTCACAGTGACTAATTCTGATGATTTGCTTGCTTGATGAGCTCTGATGAGCTCAGTTGAGAAGCAATTTATCAAATCACCAGTGTAAGATTCTGCTCCTCCTTCTCATTTTTGGATCTCTGTATCCAAGCCAAAGGACAAAGACAGACAAAGTAGGTAATATAGGTGGGGAGGCTCAAACCAGGATCCCTGGAGAGAGAGAGTCAGAGACAGAGAGAAGAAAGTGAAACAGAAACAGACAGAAAGAGAGAGAGAGGGAGGGAGGGAAAGAAAGAGAGAGAGAGAAACACAGAGAGATACACACAGATAGAGATAGATAGATAGATAGATAGATAGATAGATAGATAGATAGATAGATAGATAGATAGATAGATAGATAGATAGATAGATAGATAGATAGATAGATAGATAGATAAGATAGATAGATATTCCAAAACACATGTTGGATTGTGGGGCAGAGCACAGCAAGTTAATAATACTTGTCTAAACTATTGCTTGTTAATAGTTAAATTGTTAAATATGTTCTCCTGAATTATCCTGTCAACTGGCCTCATATTCACACAGCAAAAGATAGGAAAGCACACATCCCAGAGATCAGTATCAATAAAATATTATTTTGAGCCATTTTACTAAACTCACAAATATTGCTTTCCAAAAGCATGCAAGATTGATTGAAGAACAGCTGCTTTACAGAACATCTTCAATGTTGGAAAAGCATTATTTGCAACACACCCAGAAATCTCAGCATTTTATTTGGAAGACAGAGTTCAACTGAAGACTTCAATTCTGCATCTCCATTTAGACAAAGAAACTTGGTTGAGCTTTTCATCTGCCTCAATAGTTTATTTATGTAATTGAATTATTTACATCTTATTTTTCAAACCAACTTTTTAAAGTAGCTCAAAGAAGAAACTATAAAAAAACATTACTTTATTAACTGGTCCAAATTGGAATTGATGCTAGAGGGTGAAAATTTACTCATCTGTTTAAGGAATACGAATTCCATATTTGTACCTAATCCATTAAATATACAGCTACAGGATGTATATACAGAAGGATATAATTCATTTAGTAACATGCAATATAAATAAAAGAGGGAGACATGAGTCATTAAATCTCACTCTTTGGTAAAAGGTGAATGCTCTCAAAATTTAATTTAATCGAGGTTTAATTTATAGTCTAAGAGGAATATATCTGGAAAAATATTTTCAAGAAATAAATTCTTTGTTTAGAAAAACTGCCATGGGTTTTTTTGATCCTGAGAATATCTTTACAGAAAATGCAACCAGTTAATAAGGCAGGATTTTGTTTTCTGAAGCTGGAGTTATATAAACATGCTTATTTATTGTGAAGTATTAATTAAATACAGGAAGCCAACTACTGTGTCAATTTTCCCAATTGTTGTCAATTTGGGCAACTTTGGAATATATTGGTTGCCGCGTGCTCAGTCTCGCGTTTAGGACGATCCCATCCTCGTCGCCAGTGTTCCGTCCGGAAAAACGCGAGGTAGACCGGGTTCCAACAACAAAGTCTTTATTTGTTAACAGTAGGTGCAGAACGGAACATTGGCTCAAGCCGCAGCAGCCCTTTTATAGCGGTTTGCCTGCCGGCTTGTAGCTAATGACAGATATTTAATCTTGCCGCCTTTAAGCAGCTTTGTGGATTGGTTCCTAGTGAACCAATCCTATACTGGCTTTCTTAGCCAATCAGAATCATGAATTAGGAGTCTACTATTTTTTATACAGAACAATAATAATGCATGATTTTTTAAAAAAAGTCTATCTCAAACCTAAGCTGATCTGAAAACATTGGGCCTGCTTAGTGATTAAACAGAGTTGGGCCTGCTTAGTGGTGGGATGAAACATCACCAGGAAAAAGTTAGCAATTATCATTGCTGATTGTGTATTACTGATTAATAATGGTGAATAAATTTTATTTAAATTATATTTTAATTTGTTAAATTGTTGGCTTAACACATAATGCAATTCTCCACCTGTCTTCAAATGCATAAGGATCTAAAATTAAACACACTGAATGAACAAAGAAGTAATGAGCAAAGGAATAATCTATGTTCAGATGATTATATATTAAAAAGGTTCAAATCCATTAAAGAGCTGGATATCCCATAAGGCCATTTTATACATATACTATGGTTGGAGTCTGTTCTACAATGGAGTTATTCATTATGTTAGTTTTTTCATTGTTGCTCTTTATGATAGAATAAGAGAACTTTGATTGTTATGTTGGTTATGTTTAATGCTTTTGTGCCAGGTTTTGACTTTCCTCGCCAGCATTGGTCAACTCCATTGGTGAACAGGATCTGTACCCAACATGGTGTCTGCCAGGATTCATTGTTTAAGTGGGGTCCTATCTCTACCCCTCAGTGTGACTGTAGTGCTCCTCGACAAAATATCCATCTGTCCGAATGTCCATCAAGAGCTTACATCAGCCAAATATCTGATTTTTTTCAACATAGACTATCCTGTCCTTGAATGGCTGGGTGGACTGGACCAGAGGTGCTATTCAGCAGGTTCTGACCAGTTCTGGAGAACCGGTAATGGAAATTTTGAGTAGTTCGGAGAACTGGCAAATACCACATCTGACTGGCCCCGCCCCCATCTATTCTCTGCCTCCTGAGTTCCAGCTGATTGGCTGGGTCTCCTTTGATTGCCCTGCACAGGGCTGGAAAGCAGGTTAGTGGGATGGGGAGGGAATAGAGATTTTTCAGTAATCTTCCCCCAGGAGTGGGGAGGGAATGGGGATTTTACAGTATCCTTCCCCTGCAATGCCCACCAAGCCACGTCCACAGGACCGGTTGTAAAAAAAATTGAATCCCACCACTGGACTGGACATTAACATTTGAACCACTATAAGTCCATGTGGAGCTAACACATTCTTGAGTTAGCTTTGGAAAATCCTCTTCTGCAGCCTCTGCAAACCACTTATGTCTTACAATTTTCAGAGGCTTTGAACACCACATGATTTCTGGAGGATCCAAGGGCCATGCCAAGAGCACATTCCATTCTTGTGCGATCTCCACAGTTCTGAAAATTGCACAAGATTGTGCAATTTTCAAATATAGTGTACTTTTAATAATAGTTGCTGTCAAGTGAATGCTGGTGTGTCACCCAAATATCAGTCCTGTCACCTTTGATACCTTTGACACTTGGATCATAGTTCACCTCCACTGTCCTACAGTGATTAGCAAATGCACAACAATTTTCTAGTACGGTATATCTATTATGAGAGTATGCAGGGTGCTTGCATTGCAGAGGCCAAGGTAGAGAGAAGGGAACTGCTTCAGATGGAGTAACATTAGCCTGCATCACAGCAGTACATCTGAGCATGAAGAAATAGCAAGTATGTATGACTGACTATTGACAGCGAATTTGGTATAGTACTGATCAGATTACAAACTGGGACATCATGACTTCTAGTCCTTCCTTAGCTCTTCTCTCTCAGCCCTGGGAAACAAGCAATGGAAAACCACTTTTGAAAAACAGCCAAGAAAACTGCAGGGATTTGTCCAGGCAATCTCTGAGAACTGAATATGACTGAATGGAAGAAAAAGAAATGTATGATTATGACAGCTGTTCCATGTTTGAAGGTTTAAGCCTTAGTTACTGTGACTCTTTTCATTCACCTGCTACTAATATCCAGAGCCATTTTAAAGTGACAGTGAACTTCATTCCCCAAAAGATTCAATTGCTTTCCAATTTTAAATAGTGAAAAATGTATAGAGAAGTGCTCTTCCCACTACAAAATCCCTATGCTTTGAATGCCAGCTTCTTTGGCGCTTGTGCAATAACAAAGTTCATTGCCACTAGCCAGAGTATTGGGGCTGCTCTGCTCTTGGGCTACCTTTAATTACACAAAAATAGAATAACATGTCTAGTGGTAAACACTGCTAAGGAAATGAATGCTTACCTTGTTTAGCCATTTCTTCCCTTGACTGGCTCATTGTCAGCAATTTATTTGTTTTGTCCAACTCAAGATTCAGAAGATTATTTTTTCCATGAAGTTCTGATATTTTCTATAGGAAAATAATTTGAATTCCAAATGAAACCTCTTGTTTGAAGTATCCTTCCAAGCCCCTCAATTATTCTAACAGAAAAATCTTTTTTAAAAAAATACATGCTGAATGTTTGCTGATATTTGATCAAGCATTATATATCTGAAAGCATGATCTTTAAAATAAAAACCAGAATGATCTTGGATGTGCTTCATAGAGAATGGTGAATTTAAAGGGACTGATTTCATAGCCATTCTGAAACTAAATACTTTTTGAACAAAACACTAAAAGAATTTATTATCTGACTGTTGGGATTCAGGAAAGAGATTTTATTACTCTTTTCCAGATATTATTTTTTTGGAAAAAATGGATCCCATGAATCCCTTAGGAAGGCAAATTTCTTTCTATTTACTTATGGGTCTTCTCCCTGAAGGTTAACTCATTATATTAAAAAGGTGAATGAAAAAATAGCCCCATAATGCCGAGAGAAAACAATTAGGTTCAGTCTATGACAGACGTCGGGGAAAACACTACATGTCTCTACTTCAAAGTTAAAAAGCATTTTCAGTTGAAAACTTAATTGACTTGAAGAGCTGAAACTCCTAAATGAGATCAGAGTTTACACAATGTCTTACTACATTTTTCACATGTTTAATTATTAGGAGTTCTATTCCACTGCAAAATCATACCCATAAGCAGAGGAACTTCAAAGGCTTAGTGAAAGAAAATAATTATATATTTATTTAATTTATATAGCAGCCTTTTCACTATTCAAAGTGACTTTAGTGAATTGCTAACTTTCTAGGCAAACATATAAAAATTTGGGTATATTATTGTTTTTCTATTTGATCTTTTACCATTTCTATATGTGAGAAGGCCTCTAAAAGTTTGTCAAGATTCACCACACTGCTTTTCTTCATGTTGCAAGTTTGCTTCACAATTTGCTGTGTATGAAAGAGAAATATGTTATATGTATAAATTAAGCTATTTTAAGCATAATGATCTACTCCTTTGCCATGTGAGAAGCAATTTCTATGGAGAGAAATAGCATTTTTTAATGTGGTAAAAAGTGCCATAATTAATAACAAAGTATATTGCGGTGCCTGCATTCTGTGATCTGCATTCAGAAATGTTACAGCCATTTTTGTAGACAAGGCCATGAACTGTATACAGCAACGCTTAATGTAAATTCTTAAATATGCTAAAAATCGTGCTATTTTAAGTATATTTAACATTCCTGTTTTAAACTCAAGTATCAACATCAAGAATACTGATATTACAAAATTATTAAAATTTAATGTTTGAGTTAAATAGCTCTGTTTGCATAATTTCATACTGTTTACTAACATACTGTTTGCTTACATACTGTTGATATTTTAAACTCTTCCCAATTATAGATTCATCAGTGTATTTTTATTTGTTAAATTTATATGCAGGACATCTCACTGTTGAAGCAACTCTACTTATGTTATTTGTCAAGTCTGTCTTGTATCGTGCTAAAAAAAAAAGCGTTGTTCCTCAGAATTTGTTGAAATATATAGCTTAAACACTATATGTACTAGTTCCATGATGATCTGTATATATAGTCAAGATAATTTCTCATGCAGAAGAGCTTGTCCAAAGAGAAAAAAATAAAATGCAATGCTGCTTTGAGCGTTGATATTTTCTCTGATTTGGCTATGTCTGTTTTTTTTAAAGTAACTGAAATTTCTACATTTTTAAAAAAACATTTTCAGTCAGTACTAATTTTGCCTTTAAGGAACCCCAAAAATTGGCAGGTTTTTTGTAAACTTATCTGTTATTTTTGTGTGTGTATAACATTACAGATTGCAATGTATTGTGCCATTCTTATCTTTTAACTGCAGGCGAGGAGGCTGTTGCAGAGAAGTTCCCAAATCCCCATCTTGTCAACATTGGTAAATTGTTACATTTCTTGAATAATATCTTATATAATATAACATATGCATTGCTTTTTTTCTCTGTGAGTTGCTTTCTAAGTGTCTAGGCCTTGAAAGCAGGATATAAACCTACAGTATTGATAAATGTTTAAAAATTGAAACAGTAAAAGAGCAACAAAAATGTTCAGCAGGATTATATTTCTATTTATCTCGGAAAAATGCTGTATCACTTAAAAGTTATGTTTGAAAATTAAGTTGCACTTAAGCTGAGGAAAAAATGGTGGGTGCGAGTGATAATTCTGTTATATCTCACAGAATCGGAAATGAAGTTTAATTTCATTTGTAAATAAAGAAGCAATTTCTTGTCCCTGCTGATTTTTATCATTAAAATATCTCTTGAAGGCAGAAGAGGAGGCCCAATCTATGTTTTATCCATTAGCTGGCAACCCCATCTCTGAAGGAAAGTATCTGAATATATTTTTTGAAGTGAATGGAAAATAAGTTGGTAAAATGAGCCATAGGACTCCAAGTGAGGAATTGTATACATTAAGAGAGAAGGCAAGAAGCTCTGAAGGCGATGGGCTTAATCTTTATGTGGCATCATAAAGTGACACACAAACCAGAGATAGAAGAAACCACCCTGAAACTAAACTCTCAGGCAGGGAAAGAGCCAGTCTGGATAGAAGACCAATTTATGGAATGTACCACTCGTCATCCAGAATGGGGGACACACACACACACTTTGTTCTCCCCAAGCTGTCCCAAATGTTTGAATGTCCCAGGTAGTGAAATGCCCCAGGACTTGGGGAGTTCCTTCTGCAGTTTTCTTAGGAGTCCTCTCTGGAAGTAACCTTGTGCTCATGCAGAGAAGGGTCAAATAACAAGCAAAACAAATATTACAAAAAAAAATCACCACTGCTCTTTTGGAAGAAAAAGATACAGTGATTGTATGTCAAGGGAAAGTTCTGACCATTGTTGATATATAAAGAAACCTGTATTTATTTAAATGGTCAATTTATAAAATTGGTTTTCCTTTCCTTTCCTTTCCTTTCCTTTCCTTTCCTTTCCTTTCCTTTCCTTTCCTTTCCTTTCCTTTCCTTTCCTTTCCTTTCCTTTCCTTTCCTTTCCTTTCCTTTCCTTTCCTTTCCTTATTAAGCAGAAGAATTGTAATATTTGCAGATGGTAGAAATTCTATCTGTTCGAGGCCTACCAACTGTGTAGCTATTAAAAACCCAGGAGCACTGCTAGGTAAAGAAAATGTAATTAATATAGTAACAAATACATTATGTTTTGGCTTTAAGAGAATCTATTTCACAAAATATTCTTAAAAAAAATTATAAACTACCAAACCTACTTTAGCTTAGAATAATAAAAATAGTGCTGGAAGTGATATTGGAGGTCTTCTAGTCCAACCCCTTGACCAAGGCACAGATAATAGAATAACAGAGTTGGAAGGGACTTTGGAGGTCATCTAGCCCAACCCCTTACTTGAGCAGGAGAGCCTTTTCCAAATATTAGCCTCTACCGAGGATCAAACTCACAGCCTCTTGATTGTGAGGGAAGAGCTCCACCTCTAGGCCAACCTTCAGTGAAGGACCACTCACAATTCTGGGAGCTTAGTTTAATGCCTTTTGGGAACCCAACTAGCATATCCAGACAAGATGGTAGCAGGGCAAAAAATTCAAGATGGTGGTTGCAACTGCTAGGTCAAGGCCTTATCCCTTTAGATAAGTTGTACATGCATAAAAAAGGCTGGTGTTGTTCACACAATCATGACTTCCATCTTGATTCTTTCAACGGGCAATCCTCTTCATCATGAGAAGGTTCAGGCAGTATTTTGTCAAACATTTTAATTTTTTCATTCTTTTACAATTGCACCTCCATCCCCGCACAAAGGGGCATCTGCAGGGAAAGGTTTTAAATAATCAAGATGCAACCGCAACCGGCCAATTGAAACTCCATAGATTTTTATATGTATTGCATGCTCAAATCTGCTTTAAAAAGGGACAGAGTATCAATTACTCAGCCATAGCAGCCATATGATTTTTTTGACCTCTCCTGCAGACACCCTTGCCAATGTCTAACATTGCCCATCGGCACATATGCACATGCATTTCTCCCCTTTTAGGCACAGTCAGATATTGAGTGGATTCAGAATGAAAACTTCACAACACTTAATTTGTTAAAGAATCTCTATCTTTTCTGTTGTTCTTCAGAGTTCGGTCATTGACTCTTGGTCTGTGAGACTGCTGGGATTTGCTGCTACAAATGCAATCTATTCATAAATGAGGAAACCATAATACAGGGAAGAAGATTGCATGATGCATGGATGCCTCCTGAAATAAGTACCAGTGGAAAACATGACAAGCAGAGAATAGAAACCAGGGAAAATAAATAACTCTTGCATTTATGAGAGAAGGAATTGTAAAATATGGAAACCATGTTTTTAATACAGTGTAATGGTTTGTTGACTTCAAGTTTTCTGTGTTTGTGTATTGTCTTGGGGCCTCTAATAGGTAATCAGCTTCGAATTATGCAGAGATCTTCTCATTGTCAGTTACCATCATAGTTACTAACTCTGCTTTCAATGATCTGAGTGATGCATTTGTACTCAAAACTACTCCTTGAGTTAGCTGGCTAATGGGTTGGTTTTGGGGGGGCATTCTTAGCACAAGAAGAGGGAAGAGAGATATAGTGTGGTCTAGTAGTTAAGGCACCAAGCTAAAAACCAGGAGACTGTGAATTCTAATCTTGCTTTAGGCACGAAACCTGGCTATATGACTTTGTGCCAGGCACTCTCAACCGAACTCACCTCACAGTGTTGATAGTGTGGGGAAAATAGGAGGAAGGAATATTAGGTATGTTTGCCACCTTGAGATTTATATAAGTGATAAAGGTGGGATAAAAGAGGAAATAAGCTTGAATTTTCTACAAATTTGAAAGAGATGAAGAATGAGCTGTTTTGTTGTAAGAGAAAGAGTTTACTTCCTAAAGTATGCCATTTAATGGTTCAATCATTGATTGTTTACAGCAAAAAAAGGTCTCCCCAATCCCTATAGTTTGCTTTTTAAAAAACAGACCATTAACTGTGCTCATTACATGTTTGCAAGCCTAAAAATTAATGCTATATTTTAATACTTGGAAATATTAAACGATACCAGAAGCAACTTCGCTAGGTTCAGGTTCAGGGTTGATTAATTTAATGAATTCTAGTGAACAAATTTAATGAGTGCTAACCAGAAATTTTAATGACAAAGAGCACAGAGATTAGATATTCCAAATGGCTGTTTACTTGCTGTTTTAACTCTTGATATTGATAGAAACTGTTCCCTTATTTTTACAGAAAAAACTTTTAGCAAAAATAATGAAGATTTTTTTTCATTTTTAGCAGAAATCTGAGGTTTGTATCAATTTATTTAGATTCAAGATTATTGTCAAACAGGAAGACATACATACACCTGGAATTCAAGACTAAGCTGTTTCTAAGTCACAAAACAGAAATAAATTACTAATTCAAACACCAAACCTCTGGCCGTGCTTCTATTACATGTAAGCATTAATAATATATTGTATTACATGGATCAATATTTTCCCAAATTCTAATTAAAAATATCACAGACTAATTTTTAAATTGTACTTTTGCTGTTCAGTACATGGTAATTTGCTCTGCATATTTTGAGTTTTATTGCAGACCGTCTGAAATATTGTACTATTAGCTTAATAAGTTATTATTATACAGCTTCCATATGTACACTTCAATTTCAGTCTGTCCCATCACCTTTTTATTTTTGAAGTACAACCATTTTCCTTTCTACCTTTTCTGATGGCGGGAAGAAGAAAAACCTGTTTGGTGTTTCATAATTTATTAATGGATGAGGACCCAGTTTTAAATCAGGAATAATCTCTTGGCATATATCATAATGCCGATCAGATAAGAACCTTGAAATGAATAAATTTACTCACAACTGAAATAACAACTTGAGAGGGAAAGTTTTTTTGCCTACTGAAAGTCTGATTTGCATTAAATCTTGTTCAGCTTTCTTTTTCTAGGCTGTGATCTCATGTGATCTAGTGTTTTGCCCCCTAATCACCTATTAAAACTGTTCAGGAATCGTTGGACTTCCGCTTTTGGTTTCTTCAGTGACAGACCAAAATCCGCGATTGTGCGCAGTTTCGATCTTTGCTCACTGCTGTAGTGCCCCGATCCTTTGGCTTCAGGGCTGAAGCCACCCCATAGAGGTGGTGAAGAGGGAGCTTACTAGCCGAATGGATCTTATTAAAAGATACAGTAACCCACGGAAAGGAAAAGTAAGGAAAGAAACAAAAAGGAACAGTTTGGGATCATTTGGTGATTTAAAAAAAAAAGTTTTTGGCATTGGTTTTTTCTTTTTCTGTTTTTATTTAAAGTCAATTGGGTGGTTGTTCAAAAGAGTTTAAAATGCCATCACTCCTGGAGGAATTGAAGATGAGTCTTAAAAAACAGAAAGAAGATACAGAAAGGGGACGAAGATCCTTTGGCTTCTTATTTGAATTTTTTGAAATGGAGATCCTGACCTATGAAAAGCAAAAGGAAAACCTTCAAGAGCAAGAAGAAGGGTGGGACAAAGAAGAAGCCATTTTCAATGATCAAATAATGCAAAGTGTGGTAATAAGGGGCAAAAGGGGGAAAAGAGTTAAAAGTTTGAGATCAAAGGGAAACAGCCAAAAAGAAAAATAGTCTGAAAAAGAAGTATAACAGCAAGGAGAAGCAGAAAACCACAGAAGGGAAAATTAGAGAGAGAAGGGTATAAAAGGGATGAGAAAAAGGGGAAAGATAGAAAGGGAAAGAACTTATAGGGACAAAAACAGGAAATAAAGAAAAAGGGGAACGTACTAGGATTAAAGGTATTTGCTCAGCTAGAAAACAATGGTTAAATTTAGTTAAAAGTGAGGATTCTGCAAAGGTACAAAAGATAGTGTTGTGACAGTAGAATACTGTAATAAGTTAGAAATGAAATAAGTAAATAATCTATGAGATAAAACAGTATAGTTATGTAATGGTATGTTTATTTATAATTAATGCCAATAACAAAGAAGAGAGGGAAACATTGTGCAATTGTTTCTAAAGATTGGTAAAATATTGAAAAGAAATGTGATTTATCAGGAAATTTATACCAGTTATTAAGCATGATTGAATAATTATTTTGCCTTATTAATAGTAAATAATTTATAAGATAAAACTGTATGACTATCCAATGAATAGCTTATTAACAGTTAAGTAGGAAGAAGGGAGGGAAACATTTCAATTGTTCTCAAAGATTGAGATACTGAAAAGAAACGTGAAAGATTTACAAGATTCATACCAGTACTTAGAATGATTTTGAATAACTATTTTATTTACTAATGTTTATATATATAATATATATAATTATATATACATATATATATATATATATATATATATATTATATATATATAATATTATAGGATATATATTATATAATATATATAGTATATATATATATAATATATAATATATAATATAATACACCTAATATATATGTACACTAGACATCTGGGCTCAGATACGTATGATGACACCTTTCTAATCTGGCCACACCGGGAAAGAAACAAATGAACAACTTCCTCACACACCTCACAGCATACACCCAAATACAATTCACTATGAAACAGAAGCCAACAATCACTTCCCCTTCCCTAGATGTCTTAGTGTACAAAACAATCCATGGCTCCCTAGGACACACCACTCTACCAGCAAGAAAACACATACAAACCGCTATCTACATGCACTCCACACCACCACCCAGCACAGATCAAATTCGTAGCCAAAGAACTCCATCTCCAGAACAAAAAATGCTTGCCGATGAACAAACTTAAAAAACCGAACTACCACACTCTCACTAATGTACTTACAGCCAATGGATTCCCAAAAAAGAGAAGATTACCCACCTAATCCAAAAAGAAACCCAACCAAAAGCCAAGACAGAGAACAGAGAATGGCAAAGCCCTCTCCCATATATAAAAGGCAACTACAACAAAATCAAGCAAGATCCTCCAAAAACACAAAACATTAAAACAGCATTCTCCTCCAGCACAAACAGAAAAAATATCCACATCCTAAGAAACCAAAAGACAAAATCGAGTTTAGAAAAACCAAGGAGTATACGAAAATCCCTGCACTGCCTGCCCCACTACATACATCAGGACAAAACTAAACAGAAGAATTAAGTGCACTGCATGAAAGAACACAAAAATCAAATCAGAAAAGAAGGAAAACTGACCTCTTCCTTGGCTCCAACACTCCTCACATAAGCCAAGGACATGAAATTGACTTTAAAAATACCAGACCAATCGCCAAAACCAGAACACTTCCAACAACAGAAATCCAGAGAAGCCATAGAGAATGAAAAAACGCCCACACAGCAATGAAAAAACGAGATGATACCTCCGCCTACACAACCATTTGGAAAACCTGCCCTCATTAATAACGAGTACCTAATATGAAAGAATACACAGACCCACACCCACAAGTGCCAACACAAGAATGCACCACCACACTTTCCCACGCAGAAAAAAGACCTCACACCCACACAGAAGAGCAGACACGGACCACGAACCAGAATCCATAACTGGCAGCTGCACCACTTACCCACTTCAAACCCCTCTGACCCATACAAAGAAGCAAACTACACCCACCCATGAAGATGTGGGCACGACACGGAACACGCAAGCCAAACAACAAGATCACAGCTCACACAGCTCATAATCCCCAGCAACTAAGACCTAACTGAGCACAGCCCAGGCCCACCTAAAGCAGAAGACCCACCCCCAGCCAATCAGAACACAGCCAACCCCCCTACCAATCAGAACAACAGGCCAAAACCCCACCCAATCAAGTCACACCCCGCACTAGCCAGTTAAAAGAAGAAGCAGACTGCCAAGCTCACATTACTCTGAGAAGCACAGAGCTGAAGAAACAAGCCTGAAGATGATGAATGAGAACTCATCGAAAGTTGCCTAGATACTTCCAATCTACGCGCGGAGAAAACCCGAATAACCAGAGATGCCAATATATATATATAATATATAATTATATATATTATATATATATATATATATAATATATATAATATCTGTTTTTTGCTGTTTTTTTAATTTTTTTTTTACATTTTCAAGGGAAAGTACACAGCAGAGTCATGAATGATGACATCTATATGTTATAAAATAAGATATAGAAAATTTGAATGTTATAATTTTAGAAATGTAACAAATTCCAATTTTAGATGAGATTTCATATAATAATAAGATTTAAAGGATGTTGCACTTCGATTGCAATCATAGGGGGAATTTTTGCTTCCTAAGAATGTTGGAACATAAGAAACTGTGCAAGCAAACAGACGAAAGTATAATGTACAATGAATAAAAAGATATAGGAAACTGCAGGTAAAAGATACAATTAATAAGAAGAAAATGAGATAAACCAGAAAAGAAAATTAAGAGCGAGAAATAGTGAGAGGTTGGAAAAGAGGTCATAAGATATTGAAATGAATACATAAGATGAATATGCATATGAAATTGTGTCTGTATAGAAATGTGATAACCCAGAACAATGCTGTACTCAAATAAGATGTTTTATTTGTTTTGTTGAAACTCAATAAAACTTTATTAAAAAAAAAACACTGTTCAGGAATCGTGAATCCAAAGTGTTCATTATTCAACTGCTCCAGAGAATCTCTGAACTGTGTGATATTTTCTCGAGAAATGGAATTAGCTTTCACATGGGGCACAGTCAGAAGTGTGGAGTCCTTGGAGCTCTCTGCATGGTTGTTTGCTTGCAGACATTTCATTATCTAACTGGGTAGCATCATCTGTGCATTGATGACATTGCCTAGGCATGTGATAAACCATCTCTGAGCAAACAATCAAGTTCCGAGAGCATCAAGAGCTATGCAGTTCAACTCTCAGCTACATATATTCTCTGCTATAGGTACAATGAAACCAAAACATATCCTGTAGTATTTAGAGACATTTTCTACCTGCTGTGTCTTACACCTGTGAAGATTTCTTGTGATTTTAAAAATTTATTCAGTAATTTATATGCTTCATTTTGAAACAGATGGAAAGATGGAATAACACCTCTGGAAGTGTTCAACATGCTAGAATTCCCATGTGGAGTCCCTCATGAAGCAAATGAATCAAATGTTCAGATTTCCCCAGACCAAATTTCATCAGTGGAGGCAGCAGGGTTCATGGGGCAATTTAACCTTCTGTAGCTAAAGCCCCTGTCCCACTGCACCAACGGATGCAAAGAGGATATAAAACGTTAAAAAAAGCTTGCCATCCGTTGGAAAACGCTATGCATCCGTTGTGTACTCATTGCATACGTGTTTCATACGCTCTATCCATCAAGCATCCGTCCACTGAGATTTCATCCGTGCAAGTTTTGAGCTGCACAAAACTTTGTGAACGGATGAACTTTCTGCTGTGTACGATGTAAATCCGCGACATCCAAGCAATAAACGTTCTATGTCCATTTATCATCCGTTAAACGTCCACTGTATCCTCTCTGCATCCTCTGGGCATCCTCGCAACTCACATCCGCTGCAGCTGAAAACGGAAAGAGGGAGGAAACAAAAGGTACACAGAACGTCTACACAGCGTTAGTAGCACGGAACTAGAAAGGATGCACAGTGAACGGTTTGCATCCGATATGCATCCGCTAGGCTTCCTATGAACATCTGTTTAACATCCCCACTACATACTACCCACGTCCGTTCTTTTCCGTTCTGTTTATGCAAATTTTCACCACTTTTTGGAGCGGATGACAACGGATGGAGCCACCCCCGAAATTTTGCTCATCTGCTGTGTCCTTTATGCATACGTTTTGCGTCCGTCGGTCAGTGGGACCTAGCATTTAGAGAGCAACCTTTTCATGGACAAGGATCTCATTTCTGAAAAATCTACAGATCTCAGAGGATCACACCACATATGAAGTTTTTGCATACTTTTCTTGGGTTTTAATGGTGGCATTTTACAGTTTACAAAATGATGTGAAAGAATGATTTCAGTTTTCAAAAGGCATCCTGAGGATTACAACTACAAAAATCAGGGGCCCTGAACTAGATGAGTGGGACTATAATTCTTAGAACCCAATCTGGCATATCTATGAGTAGAATTGGACTGCCTGATTCTCAGTAACAAAAATTATATGTGGAAATTACAGCTGCCAATCATGCTTTATGTATGCCCCAGGGTTTCATTTATATTGCACAGAAAACAACATGTAAAAATGGACTCCACTGACAATACAGTAAACTAAGTCTTCTGAAATTGTTTTTTTTCCCTTTCATTGTAGGGATTTGGCAATAAAGTATGCAACAACATCATGATGAATTAAAGAAAATAAATTTATTTAAACTTTTGAGGATGGAATCAGAACACTGACATAAGGCAAGTTCAATACATAAAACAGAAATACACAAATCTTCATACTATGGTATATTGTTTTACGTAACCAGCAAAGTACCAAATGACATTCTGAGATTGAGGTATTTAACTAGTTTTTGGTGATGGAAAAAAACATCCAACAAGAGAAATGTATCATTAATTTCCCTTGTCATTAAGAGCGGCTTACATAGCTTTAATTGCAATAGTGCCTAAAATTAAAGGTTCCAGCTGTTAGAGAAAATACATCTTAAATACAAAAGCCAAATAAAAAGCCTAAGAATGAATATCAGAAAAGTTTATTTCTGAAGTATTGATTTGTTTCTAAGCAACTTTCTTCCTTTTAAGATGCTTATACATGATGCAATCTCCAGGTAAAATGTGCATTTCTACTCAAGGCCTACTTATATTACACAGGATTAACATCGTAGCTGAAAAGCAGGTGCGTGGTCATTTTTAAATTTCTGCACCATTTCATATAATATTTACTAAAGCTTGCTGTGATCTTCTCACTTGGTATTCTTTTCATTCTAGCTGTTCTTTGCTGACAGGGTCTCTTACAACCTGCTAATATGTCCCACCATTCTCTTTCACACTCCCAATTTTTCTAGTGCCAGTTAGCTGAGTGAGATGAGTACCTATATGGAAAAAAGAGCCAATCTTTCAAAAATGTAAATAAATGAAGCTTACATTCTTTTTCTGTAGTGATGTCATTCCAAGCAACTTAATTTAGATGTCCTATGTGAGCCTTTTGCAAACTTCACCCTTATTTGGTTGGCCAACATAAAAAAACTACCTCATGGAAGTTGGCCTGAAAGCACATACTTTGGTTTATTTCTAAATAATCCAGAAACAATTGCACTACATTTGTCTTTAAGACTGAAGACTGTGGCAAATACACGTAATATGACCTTCACCTTACTTCTTTAAAACAAATCAAAACAATACTAACAAAACCACCACCCAGGTATAATATCAACATATTTCCACGTAGGCAGTTGTAATCTGCATACGATATTCATCACAGCTTATCAAATGGCCATTAACTGTAATGGCCCACGAAGGGAACAGCAATGGAAAGGAAGGATTTTTCTTCAAGATTTAAATCCTTTTAAGACCAGTTCAGAGGCAAATCCTATGCATTCCTCCCCCTTTCCCAAAGTTGTTTTTTGTGGATTCCCATTATTGTAATTCAGTGCAAAATATCTGCACCCTTTCCGTAAGGGGACAACTATAATAATCTTGGAGTACCTCTGAATTCACTGCAATGTTTCCCCAGTCACATTTTTGTTCCAGTCAAGGATTAGTGGCTCGGTGATATAATGCATATTTTATGTGCAGAAGGGTCCATAGATTGACCCCTGGCATCTTTAAAAATATAGACTCAGGCAATAGGTAATGTAAAAGACCTGTGCTAAAGGTCTCGGGGAAGCTAAGTTCAATAAGGCAGCTAAGGGAAGAAGCTTTCTGAATCAGAACAAGGAACCTTTATATGGCACAAAACTTCCTACCTCTAGGTCATAAATTCCCAGTTAAAATCAGTAATTCTGGGAAGTTTGTGTGACATTTGTGTGATGTTTAGGAATCATCACCAGGCAGGCTAAGGCTGAGAGTAATATTAGCAGTCTGGAAAACAATAAGGAAAAAAACCAAGTAGACTGCATATAGGTCTTGGAATTTAAACCTTGTTCATGTAAACAAAATATAAAATTAAACTGTTAGGGCGTACCTTGAGAAAGGAACAGATACATGCATGGCTTTAAGTACGCTAATTCTTTAAAACTTTCCTACATCTGTATTAATTAGCAGATTATCCTAAATAAAAAAGTGATACTGTTTATAATACTGTTCCATTGAATTTTTATTTGATTCAAAATCTAAAATGCTGATAATTTTGACTCTATATTAATATTAGATTTGGTGTTTAAAATTTAAGGGTTGTAAACGCTTTCTTGTAAAAACACTATTAAATTGCCTATTTAGTCATAAAAAAATTAATTGTATTCCTAAAAAGCCCTGAAATTCCAAATTCATCTTGGACTTTAAAATTGTAATGACAGATTGGTTTTACCAGTAAAAGAATATTCAAGGTTGTACATGTTTTTGGTTTGCTACAAAAGGTAAAATATGAATAGTGCTTTTAAGAAATGATTAACCCATCCCCACCCCGGCAGTGCTGCAACTTAACATTCTGTATAGCTTTGGTGGAGATATAAACATATTTTTTCTTATTCTTTTGGTAATTGCTATACTGATTGCAGCAGACACATTCCATACATCAACCATAATAATTAAACTTCATTATGCAGTCCAAGTATAAAATATTAATGCTTGCTTACCTGAAGTATTAAAGTAGATTTATATTTATATTAACCATAATAATGCTTTATTTAACAACACTTTTTGCTTCTTTATCTAATCTTTCATTCTCCAATTCCCAGTATAAACATTTCAAACTCTTCAAACAAGCGAGCGAACAAACAAAATTCTACACTTGCTTTTAGCTTTTTGAAGAAAAAAATGATTTACAATGCATGACACAGATACTCAATATGTTTGGGAGAAGTCCAAAGCAACACTTACAAGAAAAGACAGTCATGCTATTGAATCAGCACCAGCAACATTTGGTTAGACAATATTGACAAGACACAAAAGCAATACTGTGATTGAGTCAACAGCACAGGTAGAAGTGGAAAGGACTGCATCATCAACAATCATCTGAAACTGTTGGACACCTTGGCTCTCGTTAAAGCATAGGAACATGGAATTCCTTTTGGGAATTAGCCTTCCCATTCACATCATCATTAATAAATGTTCTGCAAACTTCAGACGTTTTCTGTAACACTGTACTGAATTGGAAAGCTCCAACTACATATGTGTTTTGAGCTTCATAGAGCTAGGGATGATACAGTTTCTGATATACTAAAAAAAGAAAAGAAACCTATGACAAGATTTTGTTAAGTTGCTCTGTGCTCACATAGCCAGATGACATGATGAATTCTTTGTCTGGCACATGGAGAGCTGTTGCATTGAGAACAAGACCTTGTGGAGACTGTACCATATGAATGGAGGTATAGTCTGCCACAGGTATCTCAGAAGTTTCCAGATCTTTTTCTTCTGCAGCTGTTGCTACTATAGCAGGGATCACGGGATGAATAACAAGGCTATCGGTGGTCAAGTAAGCATCCTCAGAAAAGCTCTGGACTTGAACTTCTGGCTCCTCTTCTTTGGGGGGCATCACAGTGACACATTTTTTCACATCCAACTCACAGAAATAGGCATTGTCCATGGCCAAGGTTGGTTGACACTGTGCAACTGGTTCTCTCTGAGCTTCGCTTTGAGTTTTCCCTGTCTTCATTTTTTGCCCTGGGGATAGCACAACACTTCCTCTTGGTGTAATGTTGCTGACTTGTGTGTAAAAGTCAATGTTCCCTAGTGAACTGTGATTGCTTAACTGGGCCTGGACAAGTGGATTGGTTATCTCGGTGGCAGGAACATGGGATTTTAGGTCCTGTTCTTTGGTTGGATTATCTGATGGCAAGCAAGCAGATGGAACATCAAGACCTGGGACTGATTTCTCGTTATCTTTTTGATCAAGGCACAAGAGATCCTCTTCTTTATCGCTTATCTTTTTGGACTGATCAATGTCAGAAGTTCCATCGCATGTATCACTTGCACTAAAATCAGTCTCTGGGATATCAGGCTCACAGCAGCTGGCCCGTCCAGAATCATCATCCCTCACTGCAAGGCAGCCATGAGACTTTGTGTGAACATCACCAAGGAGCCTGTCAGTATCTGATCCTTCAGTTCTATCTTCAGCGTCATCTATATCCAGCTCAATAAATTCCACCCAAGAGTCATCTCCATAAAGCTGAGACATGTAGCTACCATGACTTGCTAAAATGGAATTAACTTCATCCAGTTTTCCTTTCTGAAAACAAATGTTTGAAAATAAAATAAAAGAGTAGCAATTATTGTTGAAATTTAATCATTCCTGTGTGAATTCTATATGCATGGCAGCAGTATTTATTCTATTCAGAAAGAATTTTTAATCAGTTTCCTAATTAAAAGATCATGCAAATTATGGTTCCAGACTTGGAACATAGTCACCTAGAGGATGGAAGAAACCAGAAGTTTTACTGAGATATCCAAGAATACTAGCTTTCCTGGAAACTCCCATGAGAAGGAGACTTGGGAATCAGCATTAATAGCATTTGTTCTTGCTTTCTGTTTCATTCTCTTTAGAGTCTTTTACTATTACTAGCTTTATTATTACTCTGGCTTGGGATTATTAAAGTTGGTTGTAGAGTATTGGTTGACAATACTAGGTCCATAATAAAATCTGCATGAATATGGTAGTATTGAATAAAAAAGAATCTTAAAATGTTCCATTTTGGAATCATTTTAGTTCCAGTGCATGCAACATTTATTTCTGGAAAAGTCTATCATACTGGGAAAGGTGGAAGGAAAGAGAAGATGAGAGCAACTAGCTATAAGGTAGATGGATACAATTATAGAAGGGATGGGTGCATCCTTGGAAGTCCTGAAAAATCAGTTTGGGGATAGACTGTCCTTTACAATTTTTTAAATGTATATAGTTACCAAATGTTCACACCAATTTGATTGCACATAATCAATCAACCAACCAATCAATATCAATACCTAACCATCCTGTTTCCTGAAAATATGACCTACCCTGAAAATAAGTCCAAGCTTGATTTTTACATGTGCACCTAATATAAGCCCTACCCCCCAAATAAGACCTAATTAAGATCCCACCCACTCAAGTGCACAGGTAAAAATTAAGCTAGGGTGGGGATCGGGGAGTGGAGCTGCCCTGCTATTTGAACCTTTGAACAGTTGTAGCCAGGCCTTGCATACCCCAAGATCCACTTTGCTGGCCTATTTCTTCTGCAGCCGGCAAAGCTGGCAAGGCATTCCTGAAGGCCTCTGTAGCTGATAACAAAGCTCCAGATCAATCTGCAGATCTATTATCGGCTGCAGAGTCCTTCAGGAAAGCCTTGCTGGTCGCAGAAAAAGTAGTTCCTGAAAATCTTGGACAGCGAAAAGGAGGCTGGGGGTGACGCACACAAGTGAGATTAGTCAGTGGATGACATTCCCCCCAAAATAAGATCTGGTGCCTTTTTTGGTGCCAAAAATATATGACAGGGTCTTATTTTCAGGGAAACACAGTAGAAAGAATGTTTTTAATAAAGGTGTAAGCATTTATTACATAAACTTGGGCAACAAATTGGGCATCACTTTTCCTTAGACAGTAGACCATTTTAGACTATTTAATCCATCCCTGCTATGCAGACAAACCTTCAAGTATATTGATTTTGTACAACAGCAAATCTATTTCACATTACCTTTAGGAGGTCTGGATCAATTCCTTTAATTTTGGGCACTGGAACAGGAGGAAATATCAGTATTTTTAGCCTGAAAAAGAAAGAGTAACATTTAAGTTTTAGGACTTCTAAATTGCATCAAGAAAATACAATAAAATTGCTTATTTTAGCAGGTGGCTATATCTTGGCAAATGCCAAATTATGGTGGGATATTTTTACTTTTTGAACCTCAAATATGTACCATTGTTGTATTTCAAATTGTCAGTGAGACATCCTATTCAACCTCCATTAAAAAGCCTTTGGTTTACAGAAAATGAAGTAGTCTGAAAAATATTTAGTTTAGATCTGTTGTTAATATGTTGCAGTCAGAACATAGAATGGGTCTATTCTCACTGCCCTCGGGAAAAGCCCTGTGTTACTACCTTCCACATTTTCCACACAAGCTACACAAATGACACTAACTGTAGCTTGAGAGTCTTGCTAAATTGGCTTTGGTTCAGTTGGAGAATATATTTAACATCTTCAGAGCAAAGATTCTTAAAAGCAAAGGGAAGGAATATACATATACGTATGTGTGTTTCAGTGGTGGGATTCAAATTTTGTACTACCGGTTCTGTGGGCATGGCTTGGTGGGTGCGGCAGGGGAAGGATACTGTAAAATCTCCAGTCAGAGGTGGCATTTGCCGGNCAGGGGAAGGATACTGTAAAATCTCCAGTCAGAGGTGGCATTTGCCGGTTCTCCGAACTACTCAAAATTTCCATTACTGGTTCCCAGAACTGGTCAGAACCTACTGAATACTGTGCGTATTCTTAACTGTTCATTTTTTTTATTTTCACTTTTTCTTTTTTATATTTTTCTTAGATTGTATTAATTGTTTGTCTTTATATTCATAAATATTAACAAAAATTGGAAATATGTGGAAGCTTTAGTTGGTTCAAAATATGGCTGCTTACATGGTTTTGTGCAGGCCTAGAGGTGCACTTATGTCATTCTCATGTGGCTGTTGATTTGTTTCCAGTTCCAATTCAAGATGCTGGTTGTTACTTTCAAAACCCTATATGAGGCAGGAAATGCTATGGTTCCCCTTTCCTAAAAAGATTCATCTAGCGAGACCAAGGAGAGGGACTTAGCCATGGTGGGTCTCTTCCTATGGAATATCAGCCCAGCTAATATAAGATTGATCTCACTTCGGTATTCATTTGCAGTGCCCTGAAAACCTGGTTTTGTCAATGGACCTGGGAACTCAAGTGGGATGGAGTCCATCAAATGGCTGATTTTATTGTTGTTGCTAGGGAGTGGGTGGGATGGTATGGCTTTTTATTTTTATATTGGGTTTTTATCCTTGTAAGTCACCTGGAATGAGTTGGGCAGTTATTTAAACATTCATTGATTCATACATAAGTAGTAAATAATTTTTGGACCTTAGGGATCATCAAACTCATAATTTTAAGTCCCATGGACCAGAGACCCTGGAAAATCCCCCAAAAAGTCTGCAGGAAAATTCCCGACCCTGTTCTCCTACTGATCGATCATTCTTTATTTGGGACCACAGGATACCGTCTCCAGCTCCATTCTCGGGGGAGACAGAGAGAGAGAGACTTTTGGCTTCATGCAAGGAAAGCAGCAGAAACAGCAGAAGTCTTTCTTTTTCTGCCCCAAACTCCGCCAGAAACGAGTCTTTGTGAGACCTGTTGCACCAGCCAAAAGCAGAAGAAGAAAGAAGCAGCCCAGTGGCCAGGCCAGTCACGTAGGGCAAGTTCCCTCCCTCCGCCCTTTTCCCCTCCCCTCACTACCTCGTGTTGTTCACAAAGCAAGCGACGCAAGCCTTGTGTTCCCGTGGGCCATGTGTGCGACGCAGTGTGTTCCTGTGCAGACTGGATTAATTGCTTTGGGGGTGACATTTCTCTGACGACCACCAAAAATTTTCTCCCAGACCACCAGTGGTCCCCAGCCCTAACTGATCTAAACCATACCAAATCATTGTTATCTGAAAAACCTTTTCACATATGTTTATCTGTTGCTGAATTGCATCTTTTAATAGCTCCTTTATCATATACTACAGTTTATGAATAACAAATTCTGCTTTAATAGGTTTTCAGTTTAAGCTTGGAATTCCAGATTTTCTTGGATAGATTCATCCAGTTGTATTCTACTTCTCATGATTTAGAATTTCAGTTCTGGGTAATAAAGAAATGTTTGTTTCTCACATGGGGTTGTTCAGCAGTATTATTTTTTCCAGTTTGTTCAACAATTTAGCTAATTGGTCTTCTGCAACTCTGCACTTGTCCTTTGACTCCTAAGCATAGTTTCTGAGAAAAGTGAAGATATTTTAACCTTTTTTTTTTGGCTTCTTTACAAAGCAGCATTCTCTAAGCACTTAAAGAGCAATATGCTACCTTGTGGCAATTTTTAAATACCCTTTCTTTCTCATAGGAATGAATCCAGTGCAATTATTATTTTAATTAAAAAGTCACTTCCTATTTCCCTTCAGTGGGAGGGAATCTTTTATCCTGCCTGTAAGCATGATCTAATTCATAATCCTTTCCCACATTGCTGCCAGTTGCTGGGTGGTTACCCTAATTGCTGTACTCAGTATGCAAATCTGAGTGAAGCTTAGTCAACTCAGCACATACAGTCTACAAGGGAAACTCTAGCACAGCAGCTTGGCAACCTTTCAGAGGCCCACCATGTAACAACCACAGTTGTCTTTTTGAATTTGTTCTGGCTCACTCCAAGATACACTGCAAAGGAGACATAAGTTGGTGATTATCTAGGGTAATGACCTTTGTCATACTGAAAAATGGGCTGTTAGAGATTAAATAGTTCCTCATCATCAAAGAAATGAGAGTAAAAACAATTTGAAGTGAGAAACTTAAGTTCCTTCTCATTTCTGTCATTCCCTGAGAGGAAAATAATGTTTTTATCAGCTTCTCCCAAACCAAGTAGAAACGATTGTGTTGTAATAGAAGTATATCAGTAAATTTCAAATACATATCATAGTGATACATTAAAACACTTACAGATTTCTTCGTAAAAGTCCACAAATTAGTAAATATGCCATATATACACACTTCAAGATGTTTTAAAGTCATTTTTGACTGCTAGAAACTATCCCTGCAGTTTTCAATAGTTTCCCATTCCAATATCTCCAATAGATTATTTTGGTCCCTGCATGACCACAATCTACCATTAGTCATAAAAGTAATTGTATGGAAAGAATGTCTGAACATCCTTTTGTCCTGATGAAAAAACACATGTACCTGGGTGAACCAAAATAAATTGTCCCTGTCAAAAATTTCTTTGAGAAAAGCCACAGAAAATGGAGAGTAGAGGCGAAAATCTATCAAAAGCTTACTTTTGTTGTTTAGAAAAGAAGACTAGAGACAGCATCACCATTAGGCCAAGTATTCCAAAGGCCATCACCAAAGGCCAAGGAATTTGGAATTCTGGAACAAAAAAACAAACAATTAAAATGTGACATTTGTATCACTTTCCAGTTTTGTTTGTGTTTCTTTGATCAACATCTTACTGTTTCATGCTTGTTTAGAAAGTATCTGCATGTGATGAGTAGATCTCCCACACATGGTATCTCCCTGGTAAGTCAACTAGGTCTTCCTTATTTAGTTCTCTAAACTTGGTCCAGATAATTTGGATTTCAATGCCTATAATTTTCCAATGACTATCTTATCTGGATATTGAAGTCTAACACCATTGGAACACAAGCATGAAGTTTGCACACATGCCCTCAAGCATCCCATGCAGAGGATGAGCCAAATACAGAATAATAGAGTTGGAAGGGACCTTGGAGGTCTTCTAGTCCAACCCCCTGCCTAGGCAGGAAACTCTCAGGCAAATGGTTGTCCAATCTCTTCTCAAAAACGTCCAGTGGTAAAGCATTCACAACTTCTGGAGGCAAGTTGTTCCACTGATTAATTGTTTTAACTGTAAGGAAATTTCTCCTTAGTTCTATGCTGCTTCTCTCCTTGATTAGTTTCCATCCATTTGGGCATACAACTGTTTGTAGTGAGTTCTGATGTAAGATGTTAAGAGAATATTTCAAAGGCAACATCATAGAAGTTTTTCTCACCTTCCTCACATGGCACCAGTCCTTTTGAATCAAATGATACATATAGCACCTCACTGAATTCGCCATAAACTTCAGGTGTTCCTTTTGCTCGAACCCGTATCTCATAATCTTGGCATGTTTTTAAAGAATATACTGGAACTTCAGTGGCACGTTTGGGATCCAGCTGTAATAATATATTGAATCTCCTCAATTGATTGTTGATACTGATAAAAAGTACTCTTTATAAACATAAAATGTATGCAAGGAGGCAGAATTAGGATCTGAGTGTTTTGAAATTCTGGAATAATCTTTGTTAAATTTAATCTGGTGCTTTCCAGATGTGATAGACTTCAATACCCAGAATCCTCAATCACACGTAAGAAAAAAAAATAACATGGGAAACACTTCTTCTACAACAATATTTATCAAGTATTAAGGTGAATACTACCTTAATATGTATTATGCATTAGAACTAATGTATCAGCAAGTAGTTCTAATACTTTCCAACTTTTTAATCAATTAATTGAATGAGAGTTGAGTGGACACTTAAAATTTTTGCAGGTGATAAAAAACTGGAAAGTTTGATTTTACATGAAAAAAAAAGAGATTGGCTTGAATGATTGATTGAAATGGAGGGAATTTTATAGGGATAAATATAAAATTCTGCATCTAGGGAAAAAATGTAGGGCACAAATATGGGAGGGGACAGACATGGCCTGTAGAAGTAAATGGAAAAGAGTTTTCGGATGCCTTTGTTAACATGAGTCAGTGGTTGAGAAGTTAATTGCTAAAAAGGCAAATGCAATCTTGAGTTGCATTAACAGAAGCACAGAAATTATTTCATGGAAAATAATTGTGCCGCTTGACTCTACTCTGATAAGACCCCACTTGGAATACTATGTTTTTGGACATTCAAAAAGGGCAGTGACAAATTGGAATTAGTTTGGAGGAGGGCTACTGAAAATGTGAAAGTCATGGAAACAACCCACTTGAAGAATGATTAAAAATTCTGGGTATGTCTAGACTACAGAAGAGGCTGAAGGGAGATATGATAGCTGTCTTCAAATATCTGAAGTATTGTTTTGTGGAAAAGGAAGTTGACTTATTCTTTGTCATCCCAAAGAGCAAGACACAAACCAGTAAGTTTAAAACTAGAGGAAGCAGATTCAAGTTAAACATCAGGATGATTGTGGAACAGGCTACCATACGAAGTGGTGACATCTCCTTCGCTATAGGTCTTCAAAGAAACTTTGGGATCAACTGTCCAAAGATGTTTTACTGAATCTTCTGAATAATTAAGATGGTCCCTAAGATCTCTCCCACTTCTTTGGTTCTGTGTAAGTTGCAGATACCCATAGTAATTCTTAAATGTGAGGCCATATTTTTTTTCTTTTACAGTAGACTGTGAATTTGATTGTGCAAGTTTATTTTTTGGACATGACTGAAGTGTACATTGTTGATGTAATAGAACACTTATTTTTAAGTTCAAGCTGTTCTATTGGTCTTATCCATATGAAAGAGGGATATAGAGAAGCAGAGGAGAAAATGTCAGAGGTCTATTCAATAGTGGGATATCCATCTATTAAATATTAACTACTGAATACATGAGGCAAGCACAGTATGAGAAATAGAAAGAGATGGCTGGAATTCTGGAAGCATTAAAGTTTGTTGCTAGTCCCACTTGCACTATATATTACATAGGAAAACTGAGTGTGTTTATAGAGTCTATAAATATATAACTCATTGACTTGCAAATGTGCAGATGTATTGTTTTCAAAGTATTTCCCAAAATGTAAATTACAAGGTTTTAAACTTTTGCAGGTCCTTGATGTTTGTCTCTCGTTCCCAATACCTCTGGATGGCCTCTGCTTGGGTACAGTCTCTAAGTTTTGCTATTGCAATACATACCTCATGCCATTCTGTTGCATTGACGTCTTTATACTGAAGCTGATAGAAAGGTATGATCCATCCATTTTGAACATCTGCAGAGGGTGGAGGCTTCCATGTAACCTGAACATCAGTATAGACACCACTTGGGCTGGTGTTTAGCACTGTCCAGTTCAGCCCAACTGGAGGATCTGGAATTACTGTGATTTAAACACATTTTTTCACAGAGTTTTTCAAAATGTAATAGAAAAAGTCATTTAACAATATACTCTGTCCCTCCCTCCCTCATCACATATTATAAATAATACAAACAGTATTATTTTGAAAAGACCAATTGTATACTTTAAAATACCTAAAATACTTGATGCACAAATTGGACTGGTATTGTGAAATTGTACTGAAGAGGGATAGTAAAGTAAAAAGCAGCTTGGGATTTTGACCAGCAATGATGTTGTAGAGCAGGATGAGGAACAGCATCTGAGAAGTTATTATAGTCCATTAATCTTTCCTTAATGTTCCCCAGAATATGACTGTCACATTTTGGCAGCAGAGTTATTGAAAACTGGTCCTAATGCATTGTTTTCCAAGTTGAGACAGGACATACATGAACACTGTACCCTAAAATAATTTTCAAACAGTTGAATAAGGTTCTGTCTTTGTACTGGGACAGTCGCCCTCTTCATTACTGCTACTTCTACATTATGCAAAGCATTGTCCCCATCTGCTTCAAAGTCTCACATTTAGCTATTTTAATTTTGAATTGGATTTTGAACTGAGCCACTGTCATGCTGAGCAGTGATTTTAGATCTTGTTCTCAGCCCAACTCACCTTGCAGAGTTGTTGTTATGGGAAGACCTACCTAGAACTTACTAGAATCAAACTGAACCTGAATTAAACCTGTTAGACAAGAGTAGTAAAATCATGCTTCTCTAAGTTGTAAAGAACAAAGGTAGGCAGTAACTGGGAAGCATAAGTGATACCTTCATCCAGAACTGAATTCAGGGATACAGATTGGAGCACAATTTCCATTGCAGGAAGCTTAGAGAAAAGCACAAATTGTAATAAGAGCTGATGAATTTATTTTATGAAAATCCTTGTGTGTGAAACTTTTACTCTAGTCTAAGAAGCAAAGCAAAGGGGATTCATATCAAAAAAGTACCTATATCCTCCACCCGGAATTCTTTTTCATCGTATAATTGATCTGCAATGTAAAGCCGAACAGAGTAAGGGACCCAAATGGAGGTGAAGGATGCATTGAAGTAACAACTGTTTTCACCAGAAGTTGTATAATCAGGACAGTCTTTCCATTCTTCCCCCTCGCTTGACCTAGAAATGATAAACCAAATAATTAAGATGGAATCAAAGGACTGGAAAGAGGCAGGTAGAACCTTTCCGATGACCAAGTTACAAATTTATTGACAGACTACTGGCATGTCATCTGTTATCCTCATTGCTGATCCCTGACCAGATTTTACTGCATCTATACTAGATCACTGCCAGAGGGAGTGGTCTTGAATTTGCCTGTGCAGGTTGTGATAGGCAAAGTGATTGGTTAATCTACCAGCTTTGCTGCCCTCCCTCTTCAACCCATCATTAATAACATTAATGCAAGAACTAAATAGGGTGTCCTGTCACCAGGGCTCTGTCAAGTATCACTATGTCGTTTTGTTTGCCCTTCCTCTTAGATCCCATTCTGTCAAATTAAGTCCCATTAGACCAGTGGTGTCAAACTTGATTTCATTGAGGCCGTATCAGGGTTGTGTTTGATCTCAGGGGGTCTGGGTGGGCATGGCCAGCTGACGTCACTCATATTGGAGGTGCCTGTGGTAGTCTGAGCACTCCACCAGTAAAAACGGGCTCCCAAGCTCCGTTTTCGGCTGTGACATCCTCCTGTAACTCTCTGCCAGTGAAAACAGAGCTTGGGAGGACCACTCTGTTTTTGCTGGCAGAGGCACCACAGGCCAATCCTTTGCTGTTTCCAGGGCAGCCTCACGGGCCAGATCTAAGCACTCTATGGGCCTGATCTGGTCTGTGGGCCTTGAGTTTGACACTGCTTTATTACACCATTATCTATTTCAGCCTGGTCAAGCTATCATTATCATTAGTGCTCTTGTGCAAATCCAATGAGTTTCCAATGTTGCACTAATACCACGGCAGAATGATGGCAGAGGAGGCTAACCAGGGGCAAGAAGGAATGGTTCCCTTACCAACCTGGAAAAAATGTTGCATCTTTATTTCTCCTGTTGCTCAGCACACTTTAATAGAAGTATACATGATTTTACATATCTTAAAACAGTCCTTGAACAGTGTTGGAATAAGGGGGAAAACAAATAAGCAAGGAAGTGTTACTTCAACATCATGACATTATTAGGGACACTGGCCACCTCAGCAGATATTATTAACTGTTTGTTTAAAAAGAGGAAGGGGAAACCAATGGCCAACTCAGAGGACCACAAGTGTGGCCGAGGAGAAAGCTTCCAATTTTCGATTTGTGTCTTTTTGTGGGTTTCCAATTTCTTTTGACTGTAACCTTGTTGCTTGTATGCTAACGATTTTTGTTGACTGTTTTCTAGTATGATTTGATTGCTTGTTGTACCCTATGACTATTATTAAGTTTTGTATCTTATGATTCTTGACTGTTGACAAATGTACCTTTTCTTTTATGTACACTGAGAGCATAGGCACCAAGACAAATTCTTGTGTGTCCAATCACAATTGGCCAAGAAAGAATTCTGTTCTGTTCTGTTCTGTTCTATTCTATTCTATTCTCTCAAAATTTCTTCTGAAAATATGTGTCATATTAGAAAAGAAAAGTCAGGGTTGAACCAGCATATATGAATATATTCTTCATCCTGAGAAAATGTCTCATCAACCTCTTTGCTTACTTATTTTTAAATGTGGCAGCATTTTGAATCAGAAAAAGAGGATCTTCTTGTTTTTTAAGGCTTCACAATAGGAAAGGATACTATATGCAAAATGTGCGATAATGACATGGCCAAGCCATGTTCAAGTTGTGTCAAAACTTGTATCTTGACATGTGTGTAAATATGTCAAAACAACTTGACATGGCCAAGATGTTGTTCAAGTTGTGTGTAAACATGAAGTGCACTCAAATCATGTTCCAAAGCAACCTGCACATTCAACTGGCATGATCTAAGAACATGCTGTTGCCTCCATCCTTGAGAATATCTTACTCTAAGAAGTGAGGTAGGCCTCAACTCTTCTGCCTTCTGGAATAGAGTTAAGTCCTGGCTCTGACAACTGACATGGCAGGGTCAGAGTTTAATGCAACCTTGTGGGTGGCTGATGGCTTGAAGGCACTTCCTCCATCTTGTTTAACTTCTTAGCTGTGTCAATTTCTTAACTTTGATTTTTTTTACTTTTAATTTGTAATTTTTAATCTTGATTTTTAACTTAAAATTTTAACTGTGTTTTTAGTAAAGTTTAACATTGTTTTATAACGTTGTTTGTAAACCACCAAGAGTCACTTAGGTGAGATAGGGAGTATAGAAATTAATAAACAAACAAAATGGCAGGCATGGAGTTTGTGTACTCAAGCCATTGTCTCTGTTTTACTTCACCATGCTGTATACTCTGGGTTCCTATGATAAAATTGTCACAATTTGTTGGCTATATAAAGGGGAAAACAGTACTTGAGTGCCAGAAAAGCTAAAGACAACTGTCTCAGGCATGAGTTGGCTTCAAGACTGGATGAAGGCAATAAAAATGTGGTAACTTTGCATGTGAACCCAACTAAATATCTGAGTAGAAAAACCCTGGAAGATATGAGTACTACAACATACATGGATCAGCCCATTTATGGAGAAGCCAACCCTCATTTTCTAATCAAAATTCCATGAAAAATGAGCCATTGTATATAAAGTGACACCTGAATATTTTGTATGTGTTTCAATCTATTCTGAAGGATTTGTTTTCATATTTTGTATGAATAAATTTTGTTTTCCATAACAGATTTCATTCTGACAATTGGCTTATCTGTAGATGGATAAGGAATTTGGTGGAACTGAATGATTTAATGGTCATTAGATGGTTCTAAAAGAGCATTACAGAAATTCATTAAAATTACTAATAAGATGCAATACCTCAGTAGAGAAACAATGTGTCATTGGGATTCCCAAAGCGAGGGATTATAAACACCACTATTTTAAACTTTATTTAAGAATTTCCTGGAGGCATCTGGTTGCCCAAAGTTGGAGGCGGAAAATATATGTTTGATTTTCTTCATTAGGATCTTATGTTCTTACGAAGTTATTTTACATGTTGCCCACCATCATAACATCACTAAAAGTATATTTCCGTGTGTCTGAACAAGCAAAATCGGTCTGGAAGAAACCTACACTCTTCTGTTATCTAACCATGACATTAAGCTTGGTTGTCATTTAATGTGTCAAATTGATCTTCTGATCCTCCAGGCAATGCAGTAATGCATAGCTTAATAAGTATTAAAAGAAAGGTGTTCTCATAATTGAATGTAGGTCTTTATTTCTGCAGTTCCAACAAAACATGGAAATCATTTCAGATAACATTTTTCCAAGGGCATGATTCATTTCTCAGTACCTTATGGAATACAGCAGTTGAATTTTCCCTGATTCCAATTCACGAGGAAAATCATCTGTATACCAATAACATGAAAATGTCTCCATTTCAGGTGATCGACATTGAATTTTATGTGGTTCCCCTGAAGCTGCTGTAGGGAAAGGAAAGGGAAAAAAGGGGAGGGGGCGAATCAAAGAAAGGAACATATGTTCAGAGACAAATAAAATTCAGAAAGTTGAGACTGAAACATTACAGCCTCAAAGTTATCTATACATATAGTCCTCAACTTACAACAGTTCATTTAGTGACTGTTTGAATGGTCACTGAAAAATGTGACTTATGACCATTTTTCAGTTATGGCCTTTGCAACATCCCGATGATCATGTGATCAAAATTCAGATGCTTGACAACTGGTTCATACTTATGACCGTTGCAGCATCCCAGGGTCTTGTGATAATCTTTTGCAACCTTCCGACAAGCAAAGTCAATGGGGAAGCCAGACTCACTTAACAACCGGGTTGCTAACTTATCAACTGTAGTGATTCATTTAACAACTGGGACAAACAAGGTGGTAACATGGGGTAAAACTCACTTAACAAATATCTCATTTAGCAACAGAAATTTTGGGCTCAAATGTGGTCATAATCTCAACCAACAAATCAAATCTTGACCAAAAAATGCTCTGTCCTACACATTGGTAAAAAAAATCAGTACACCAAATACAAGCTAGGCGGATATGACCTCACTGATGATCTTCACTCTGTCAAGGACCTTGGAGTTCTCATATCAAATGACCTAAGTGCCAGAGCTCTCTGTAACAGCATTGCCAAAAAGGCATTAAGAGTTGTAAACCTCCGGTAATATTGAATTGCTAACTAGAGCATACAAAACTTTTGCCAGACCAATACTCGAATACAGCTCATCAGTCTGGAATCTGCACTGTATATCGGATATTAATACAACTGAGTGAGTCCAGAAGTATTTCACTAGAAGAGTACTACACTCCTCTGCTTGCAACAGAATACCATATTTCACCAGGCTTGAGATTTTGGGCTTGGACCACCTTGAACTACGCGGCCTGCGGTTAGACTTAAGCGTAGCACACAAAATTATCTGCTACAATGTCCTACCAATCAATGAATACTTCAGCTTCAATTGCAACAATACAAGAGCACATAAAGATACAAACTCAGTGTAAACCGCTTCAAACTCAATTGCAGAAAGTACGACTTCAGTAGCAGGTCAATGCCTAGAATGCACTACCTGACTCTATTGTTACATCCTCCAACCCCCACTCCTTTAACCTTAAACTATCCACTATTGATCTCACCCCATTCCTAAGAGGTCTGTAAGGGGCCTACATGTGCACCATGCCGTCCTTGTCCTATTGTCCCCATTTATTCGTACCCATTTTCTTACTCATATTTTTATTCTTACTCATGTTTATACTTATACCTATTATCTTGTACATGATTGACAAATAAATAAATAAAATCAAATAAATTGAGGCCTACCTGTATTGAAACTGAAATTTTGCTAATCAAAATTGATGTGTATTTGTGTCGTATTAGATTCATTGTGTACTGTATAAGTTGCTATTATTGAGGGGGGAATAGGAAGAGGGACAATGTACTCTGCCTTGAGTTATAAAAATGGGATAAAAATTAGTAAATGAATTAATTATTAATTGTACATTTTCCAAGTATTTGAAACTTTTATTTTTCGTAGCAACTTGCCCCTTAGTTTTGAGGGATGAATGTTGTTTGACATTTGGATAGTTTTTCTACCAAATACCTTGCTAGATATATTTTTGCTGGCAATTTGTCCTTGATTATACTAAAACAACAGCCTCTTTATGGATCTTGAGCAGAGGGTTGGACTAGAAGATCTCCTCAGTACCTTCCTACTCTGTTATTTTGTTATGCTGTTACATTAATTCCTGAGGAAAACAAGTCATCTCTTCCCCCTGACTCACTTAACTTCCAACATATATTTTGCTGTCCCCATAGCTAATCTCCTAGCTTGTTGCTTGGAGCCAGAGGAGAAATTATCCTTATTTTATATTCTGGGCAGGCTTTCCTTAAATATCTTCTTAATATCATCCGAAAAACTGGCCATCAATCACACAATGCTGTGCAAACCAATTTGGGATAGGTAGCAAGTAAAATAAGAGAAAAGGCTCTTTATCTGCAGTGCCTCTGAGCTAAAGTCCTGTTAGCTGTTTTGATTGATCCAAGTCATTGTCACACACACCAAAGGTGGTATTCAGCAGGCTCTGACCAGTTCTGGACAACTGGGAGCGGAAATTTTAAGTAGTTCGGAGAACCAGAAAATACCACCTGTGACTGGCCCCTCCCCCATCTATTCTCTGCCTCCCAAGTCCCAGATGACTGGTTGGATCTTCTTTTGTTGCCCTGCACAGGAGAATGGAGCTAGAGAGCAGGTTAGTGGAGTGGGGAGGGAATGGGATTTTGCAATAACTTTCCCCCAGGAGTGAAGGAGAGAATGGAGATTTTACAATATCGTTCCCCTGCCACACCCATCAAGCTATGCCCACCAAGCCACGCTCACAGAACCGGCAGTAAATTTTTTTGAATCCCACCACTGACACACACTACTTATTTCTTCTGCCACCTCCCACAACCATCATTATTGCTCCACTAGGCTGATCTAAATCTCTGGGCTGGAGCTTGATTTAGAAACGTGGCAAGATAGAGGGAACAATCTTGATTTGAAAGAGCCAGATTTTTCTATTTCCCAAATCAGAATGACTCTGTACAAGGCAACTGAGGGGGAAAAAGTGTATCTACCAAAGGGAGAAGTGCCAAATCAACTCCAGGCCTACCCTATCACCTTATCAACACAGAGGTCAGTGAATTCTACTAGTTTGTCAAAGAAATGAAAAGGGGTGTTGGTCCTACCCGAACGCTTCTTCTCAGGGAGCTGAAGGGAGAATCCAAGATGGGTCGTCTCTAGTCTCCTAGCTTTGCAGACCGAGTTGAAAAACTGAGGACACACCCCCTGGTAATGGTCCCCAGTTCTGAGTGACGTTGAAGCGAATTCAGCTTCTCCTTATCTTCAAACAGATAGTTCATTGATACTGCAAAAAAAAGGGACATTTCCTCCCCTATTCTGACCAGAGAGAATACAGTGTGGGACTGGATTCTTCCTTCAGCTCCCCAAGAAGCGTTCAGGTAGGACCAAAGCCCCTTCTCCACTGAGCTGAAGGGAGAATCCAGGATGGGACATACCAAAGATGGCTGATGGCTGTCCTACGGGTGGGATCTGGATTGGTTGGAGGTCCCCACCTCTACATGCACACCCTGCAGGACTCGTCTTCCAAAGGACACCTCCACAGAGGCAAAGGAGTCAATTTTGTAATGTCTCATGAATGGGGTCACCGATGACTAGGTCACAGCTCTACAAATATCCAGAATCGATGCCTGTGTTGCCCAGGCTGCAGTAGTTGCTGCACTTCTGGTTGAGTGCACTGTGATCCTCCTGGGCACAGGAAGCTCTGTAACTCATAGGCCTTTGTAATGCAGGCTCTGAGCCAGCAACCAACTGTGGAAGGTGTCATCCTGTGACCTAAAGTTGACGGCTGAAAGGAAACAAAGAAGGCTTCCGTCCTCCTAAAAGAAGCAGTTCTTTTAATGTAAATACAGAGGGGCCTCCTAATGTCCAAGGTGTGCCATTTTTTCCCTATTGCATGGATAGGCTCAGGACAGAAATTAGGCAAAATCAATTCCTGTGAACGATTGAATAAGGAGTTCACTTTGGGCAGGAAGGTAGGGTGCAACTGCATAACCACTTTGTCTGCATGGAATATGCACAGATTCTTCCTGATGGATAAGGCCGCCAACTCCGAAATATGCCTGGCCGAGGTAATGGCCACCAAGAATGACACCTTGCACGTGAGAAGGTGAAGGCAGACTTTACGTAAGGGTTCAAATGGGGGAGAAGTTAGTGCCTGCAGGACCTTAGGCAGATCCCAGGTAGGGTAGCGGTGGACCACCGGTGGCCTTAGATTCATGGCTCCCCTAAAGAAGGCTTTCACCCTAGGGTGTTGGGCCAAAGTAATAGAGCCCTTTACTGAAATAATCGCGGCCAAGCCAGCCACCTCTCTCTTCAAGGTATTGGGGGCGAGACCTTTATCCAACCCATCCTGCAGGAACTCTAATACCTTTGCAACAGAAACCTGTCAATTGGTGACAACCGCACCAACTGCAGAAAATCTTCCATGTTGCATTATATATTCTGGTCGCGGAAGGTCTTCTGGCCACCTGGATGGTCTGAATGACCTTTGTGGAAAACTTCTGTTTCAGGATCCCACGTTCAAGCGCCAGACGATCAACCGAAACCAGGCTGGATCTGGGTGCTCAATCGGACCCTGCTGAGGGAGATCTTGTGCAGGGGAATTCTCCAGGGTCTGGCGACTGACAGGCCCACCAGGTCGGCAAACCAAGGACACCTGGGCCAATAAGGGCTACCAACAGAACTTCCACCCTTTCTATTAGTACTTTCCTGATTATCCCCGGAATCAGGGGAAGGGGGGAAGGCATACAGTAGTCCCTGGGGACACCTGCACTGGAGACCATTGACTCCTTCTGCTCCTCGGGCAGGGAATCGAGCAAAGAACCTAAGGAGGTGTGTTTTCTCTGGTGATGCAAACAGATCCAGAATTGGGCAGCCAAGGCGTTCTGTCATCTCCAGGAATAGACTGGGATGCAGTCACCATTCTGACTGGTCGACTGTGGCCCTGCTCAATCAGTCTGCCTGCACGTTGGATACTCCCGAAATATGTTCTGCTCATAGGAACAACAGGTTTCTCTCCGCCCACCTGCACAATTGAGTTGCTTCCTGCATTAGAGATCTGGAGTGTGTGCCCCTCTGCTGGTTTATGTGGCCCTTGGTAGCCACATTGTCCATGAGGAGAAGCACATGTCTGTCCACCACCTCTTGCCTTAGATCCTTGAGCGCTAAGCGGGCAGCCCTGAGCTCTAGCCAATTTATGTTGTGGGCGCGCTCCTCTCATGACTACCTCCCCTGGGTGACCTGGGCTCCCAAGTGGGCACCCGAACCTTAGAGACTGGCGTCGGTGGTGATGGTAATCCTCTGGGGTTCCCTGTACAAGCATCCCTGATCCATGACTCAGGACTGCCACCAATGGAGGGAACGAAGAACTGGCAAGGGGATGTGAACCCTCCTTGGAGAGTCGCCCCTGCTCGCCCTCTGGTAAGGGAGCAGGAACCACTGAAGGGTTCGGGAATGAAAGAGGGCCCATAGGACAATCCCGATGCACGATATCATTTTGCCGAGAAGTTGAGATAGCAAGATGATAGGCTCCTCTCTGGAAGACAGGATTAGCAACGTGACTTCCTTGATACTGTCTCGAAGCTCCTGTGAGAGAAAATCCTGTCCGGCCAAGGTGTCTATAATGGCCCCCAAATGTAAGAGCTGAGTTGATGGTACTAGGTGGCATTTGTCCAGGTTTATCGAGAACCCATGCTCTTGAAGAATCCAGATTGTTGACATCAGATCCTCCTCCACCTGGGGTCTGGAAGAGGATGCTGTCAGGATGTTATCCAAATAGCTTTGGATCCTTATGGGTAAGGCTCTGAGGTGTGCCGCTACCACTGCCAAGAGCTTGGTAAAAGTCTGAGGGGCTGATGACAGGCCTAATGGGAGAACCCTGTATTGAAAATGGCGGCAGCCATAGTAAAACCTCAGGAACTGACGGTGGTTGGGGTATATGGGCACATGGAGGTAGGCCTCCGTCAAGTCTACCAAGGCCAAAAAATCTTCCTCCCGCAGTCCCTCTAGAATGGAGTGGAGGCAGTGCATCCTGAACCTTCAGTAGATTAGATGTCTGTTGAGCCCTTTCAGGTTGAGGATTGCTCGCCACCCACCTGAGGCCTTTGGAATCACAAACAACACTGAATAGAAACCCTCTCTCTCCTGGTCCACTGGAACTAAGTTCCAAATAAGACAGCCGGCGCAGCTGGTTGATCTCTGCCTGCAATTCTTGTCTTATTGTCTGCCTGCAATTCCTGTCTTATTCTCATGAAGGATGGCATTTCTTGCATCTGGGTCTCTTCCAGTCGTAAGCCAGTTGCTGTAGGTGTAAAGGTGGCTTAGGCATAGGTCTGGCCCCACTGGAGACTTGGTCTGCAGGTGCTGCCATCAAGATCTCTTGAGGCGGCTCAGAAAAATTGTGAGAGGTGTCAGCCCTGATTTGGAGGTTACCCTGAAAATCGTGGGTACTTGAGTCCCCAGGAGACCAGGCAGTCAAATACTGCTTATCTGCCAGTTGGTCTGGCTGCCTGTCATCTTGAGGAGGCAAAGTTTGAGGGGTGGCTCTGTATCCAGCCATCCTGGAATCTCTCACTTCCCTGTCAAACTGTTTGTCTACGGCTTTTTGTCTCTGCCTGACCTGTCTATCCTCAGCCCCAAAGGATCTCTTAGGGGCTAGAACCCTGGCTCTAATCCTAGCCTCCAGACCAGTTTAGGAGATCCCTTTACAGCCAGTTTAGGAGATCCCTTTACAGCCTTCTCTCTTCCCTGCTGAGGAACTGACAATTCTTGATCAGCTTCTTGGTGGCCATCTTTGAGCCCGCCAAAAATAACTGTCATTTGACAGGGGTAGAGAAAGGGAGAAAGAAGTTAAAATAAAATAAAATAAAAAATATTCAGTCTAAGCTGTCAGCTACAGCCACAGTGGCTGTCCACCACTTCAGGAGGCTAGTGCGACCCAAAGTGGTGAGCTCAGCCCAGCTCTGCAATTCAAAAGCCGAGTCAAGGAAAAAAAAGTTGAAAAAAACGGCTGACTCTTTGAATTGCAGTAGGTCCTGAAGGTCAGAGGCTTGCGAGCCTGGCGCTGGCTGCACCACAATTATCAGGCAGACTCAAGCATCTCGCAGCTGCCACGGTGCTCTGGGGACTGGATGGGGGGGGTCAGGATTTGGAGATGAACTGCAAGATTGTCCCCAAACTAAATAAATGGCTGCTGCCGCTGAAAAGGGACAGAAGCGCTTAGCAGCAGCTGCAGCTCGTCCCAGGCAAGGGAAAGTGGATTGGGAGGAGGCGAGTTAAATAAGATGCTGATTCCCACCCTAGCTCTCAGGGTCACCTCCACTCAAGTTTTGGCAGAAAACAAAACAAAAACCAGTCCGCCAGCAAGGAAAGTCAAAAAATTAAAATAACAAGCAAAAAAACACAAACCGGAAAAAAGGTGCGAAAAAATGAAAGTGCTAAATGGGCAAGCTGTCAAACCTGATCTAAGCCTCTCTGCGAAAAAAAGCTTAATCCAGGGGGTGAAATTTCTTCTACAGTCTTAACTATTCAGAGCCCTTAAATGGTGGTCTGAACACACACTGAGACCGAATGAAGAACTGGGGACTGTTACCAGGGGATGTGTCCTCAGTTTTTCAACTCGGTCTGTAGATCTAGGAGACTAGAGACTACCCATCCTGGATTCTCCCTTCGGCTCAATGGAGAACAGGAAAACAGAACATTGCATAAAATAGATTAGAATATTGACACGAAACGCACTATATATGTAATATACTGTTGCTATGATCACATTTTGAATGGTGCTATTAATCCCAGGAGGTTACAAAATAAATATTTTCATTACAATTGCCATCCAGAAGATAACAATAGGGCATCTGTTTTTATTCTTCATCCCCACAATACATACATACTTGCTATGTTACATATAACTATATTACATATATAATGTTTGCTTCTCTTTTAAGAAGTGAATTTGGATATGGAAAAAATGTGAAATTCAATAAAATCTTAAAATGGCTTGAACAGCTATTATTCACAATTGAAAAAGAGAAAGAGAGAGAGAGAGAGAGAGAGAGAGAGAGAGAGACCAGAGACCGTTATTGAGTTTATGTTATGAAAGAAGTCATATTATCGATCTTAAAATCTCAGCTTAAACATCAACAACATATGTTTCATGATGTAAGAAGAGTAAAGCTAAACTTGTGTAATATAAAACCTTTTAAAAGTTCTTTGCAGTAAAATCTTTTGATATTTTTAAAACAAAAAGCAACATTTGAGTATTTTCAATGAAAATGAATGAATGACCAGTTATCTAATTTTAACCGAGTGCTTGAGAAACCGTTTTTTAGCCAAACATTCCACAAGGCAGGCATAATCACAGAAGAAATATTTAGACCAGTAAGCCTTATGTAGTCAGTAGAAAGGAATTCACACTAAATTCCAATGCTAGTGGCACTGTTGGTAGAAAGATTATAGTCCCACAACATCTGGGAATTTAAAATTGAGAACCACTGCATCAGAGGTGGTGTTCAGCAGGTTCTGACCAGTAGCAGAAATTTTGAATAGTTCAGAGAACCAACAAATCCCACCTCTGACTGGAGATTTTACACTATCCTTCCCCTGCCATGCCACACCTACAGAACCGGTAGTAAAAAAATTTGAATCCCACCACTGCACTGCATGAACTTTGGTGATTACATATCTATAAGGATAGGCCTCAAGAGATGACTAAAGCATGCAGAAAATTGATCAAAAAAAGGCCACTAACATAACTTTTTCTCGAGCCATTAAAAGTAAACACCAGCAGCTGTTAGGAAGGAAATTCAGAAATAAAGGGATGTATGAGTGCAACCTTATCAAAGTAAGGCAATCTCGTTAAAATGCAACCAGCAATGAAGCTGTCACATTTTGTACCATTTGCAACTTCTGGACATTCTTCTATGGGGAATGCATTCCAAGAATGTAATTTGGAGGTAACTAGGTCATGAAAGAGAAGATGCTAAGAAAGATAGCTGGCCATCAGCCAAAGCAGGTAAAAGATTTCATAACCAGTTCTGTTCCTATCGTAATGTTCTTCATATGAGATGATCTGCAATTATCTGGAAATTTAGATTGTCTAAGTCTAAATTTCCAGCTAGTATGTCCAACAGCCATGCTTCCTGCGAAACTCATTATCCAACACTTCTGATTCTAAATTAGAGCAGGTGTACCTAGTATAATTCTACTATGACTGAATTAGAAGCATAGAAGTTAAACTTATCTGGATTACTTTTGCTCCCTAGCAATAAAGATCAGAGAAATCTGTGGTGATTTACAAGATGAATTCCTTAAGACTATGCTCAAGAATACAAGCAAGCAGCTCAGTTATATGTTTCCATAAAAGTGATTTTATATATTAATTATCACTTAATCACTATTGCATTTATTGGCATAATACTCAATCTATACATCTTCGGGTTTAATGATTTGTTGTTTTAGTAGCATCCCTACAGATGAGAGGGATGAAAAAGCATTGATTAAAAATATATTTCCAAATACATGTCCAAAATACAGTAGTCAACTTACAACAGATAATTTAGTGACTGTTCAAAGTTACAACAGAACTGGAAAAAGTGGACTTATGACCATTTTTCACAGTTACGACCATATTTATGAACCAATTGCTATGTCCCTAAGATTCAGTGATCACATTTTATGACCTTCTGACAAGCAAGGTCAATGGGGAAACCAAATTCACTTCACAATCGGGTTACTAACATCAACTGCAGTGATTCACTTAACAACTGTGGCAAGAAAGGTAATAAAATGGGACAAAACTCACTTAACAAATATCTCACTTAACAACATAAATTTTGGGCTACATCGTAAGTCGTACGCTGAGGACTACCTGTGGACTGATATGCTGCTCTTCAAAATTAAGGCAATGGAAAATATCCTCAGAAATTGGCAGCCGATGCATTGTTACAATTACAAGGACAGAATTGGTGCTTTCACTTTATTTTGACCACGGATTTTTGCTCCTCTCTAAATTCTGAACAAGCAGCAAAGCAGTTAATGCCAAGTTAGTAGCACTGAAACACTGCACAATTAGTGGGCATAATTCAGGAAGCAAACATGCCATTCTTCCCTTGAGGTTATCTTAGGATCACCACAATGTTTCGCTCCCACTCTCTTGCATTTAGGGACCTAATCATATAAAATCATGGCACTGAAACCAATGTAAAATCAAGTCTTCACAGGAAATGAAACTCCCCTAGTTTTTATTTGTTTAGGACTTACAGACCACAATACTTGATGACATAGCTAGTAAGTGTTGGTTAAAGACGGTTACAGATTCCATGTACTATAAATGGAATTTTAAATCCCTCTTTGAGGGAGATGAGCAGTTTACAAAACATGAAATAAATAATACATACAAATAGCAATTAATACAAATTCTGAAGGAGAGGAATAAGCAACATAAAGTCTCTTCCCTTATAAATGCGCTGGTTGAAAAGGAAATCTCAAAGTGCAGTAAATAGTAAGTCATGTTGAAAGTGAGAGATTTTGAGAATATTTAAACATATCTTTCATGATAAAATGCACTAGTTTGCCAATGATTTTGCCAAATGTTTGACAGGTTAGATTTTGCAGCAGATCAATTGATTATATGAATGTAACATTATCATCCAATGAGAAAAATGCATCTTATAAGAACATAAGATGCTTGAACAACCCATCTTAGCCAAGAACTGTTTCTTGGATCAGCAACACATTAGCAAACTACAAAACATTCCAGCTCAAAATTTATCTACACCTACAAACTGAATCGTACATTTATCAGTGAATAGTGTTATTTTGTCCTTTTGACTTTTTTGAGTTTGCATACATGGAAAGAAGCTTATCTTCCTGATGATAATTTATTTTTACCAGATCATCTTTTTTTTTAATTCCAAAAATGAGTTGGAACAATGTATTTCTATATGATCTACAGGTCATGGTAACTGTAAGCCTGAATTAACCTATTATTGATATGAAATTGTTACTGTATGGAGCTCTTCTTTTTATATTAGTTTTTTACTGTTGATTTTAAACACAAGTGTATATTAATTGGTAATATATTTTGTTATAACAGCACTTTGTTACATCCCACATCAGTAGAAAATGATGTGATTGATATTAAAATGAGAGAGATTAAAATGAGATAGATATTGAAATGAGATGCTTTATCTGTCTGGATAAAATGTATTTCATTAGTAACCTGATATGAAAGCAACTGCATTGCTTTACAGTCAATAGCAAACTAACTAATTTGCATACCACATGTTTCTACCTGAGCTACTTTTTAAAAAGTGAGAGCAACAAATCTTATAGAGAAAGCTGGTGACAAGCAGGAAACATGTGGCAATATTTGGCAACTTGGTGCCAACGGCAATTTATGTTATGGTGTCAGCTGTAGAAATGATACAACCAGGAGGTGGCACTACACAAGTACAATATAGGTTTGAAAAAGGGACAATCAACTTACTTTCATCTTCGATTTTAGCATGATGTCTGGATAGGTTACACACAACAACAACAGGTTATACCAATTGTACAGCTTTCCACAACTACAGTTTTAATGGGTATATGGTCTGGAGATTATGAGAACTGTAGCTTAAATACATTCAGAAATTACAAACAAAAGCTTTAAAAATCAGTAGTTAACAGGAAAAAAAATTAAACCTGATAGTTAAGGATATATAGCACCTTTCTTTATTCTACATTATGTTTTCCTTTCTTATTGTTAATTTACTGTGGAAGAGAAAGGTAGTAAATAAATACAATGCTGGGAGAATTCATTGATGATGCCCCAGTACACTAGTTAGTACCGTCACTGAGTGTCCTAGAGTAGTGTCCTGGTGGTAGACGTTACCATGAACGCCCTTTCTATCTATGCTGTGAGAGATCCCAGGATGGGTTGACTCCTTCCTATGACATCATTTAGCTGAGTCTGTACTAAGATATAAAACCCAGCCCTTGGGAGAGACCACAGCTTTGGAGAAGATACTCGACAGACTGAAAAGTGTCTATGAAAGCCCAAAATAAATACAGAAATATGTCTTACCCACTCTGGACAAATCAAGGGAGGGGCTGGGCTCTCTTGCAGCATAGATAGGGCGTTCACGATAACTTCTACCAACGCCCATTCTCCTCCATGCTGCATCAAGAGCCCAGACAAAGCTCACATGTGCACAGGTGGGTCCTCGTCCGGCTCATCACACCGACTGTGGAACCACTAGTTGAAGCACCCATCTGCCAAAGGCTGCAGTCGCCGAGGCAAAAGCATCCAGATGGTAGTGTCTGATGAAAGGAGATGGGGATGTCCACGTGGCTACATGACAAATCTCCTCCAAGGATGCTTGGGTCACCTAGGCAGCAGAAGTGGCTGCGTTTCTGGTAGAGTGTGCCATCAGATCTCGGGCAACCAGAAGGGCCGCAGCTTTGTAGGCCTGCTCAATGCAAGACCTGACCCACCTGCTTAATAGTAGAAAAGAGGCCTTGTGCCCCAATTGAGAAAAAGGGAAAAAGGAAACAAAACATGGCTTCCGACTTCTGAAGGAGGGAGTGCACTTTAATATATTCAAGAACCCTTTCTTAGCGTGTGCCACTGCTAGCGTGTGCCACTGCCTGCCTCTAAGTCATGGTGCGGGAAAGAGGACAGAAGTCAGGCAAAACAATGTCCTGGGACCTGTGAAATCAGTGTAACCTTCGAATAAAGAGGGGGTCCAGAACGAAAGAATAACAGCTATCATTGTGAAAGGAACAAAAAGTCCTGGTTCTTGATGGAAACAAGCAGCAAAGCTCGGAACAACCCTCCTGGCAGAAGTGATTGGCAAACAAGGAACATACCTTCAGAGTCGGAAACAGAGAGACACTGTTCTAAGGGGTTCAAAGGGAGGCTTTGTAAAGGGCCATAAGGACCATATGAAGGCCCAGGAAGATACCTGTGACACACCGGAGGGTGCAGGTTGGAAAGCCCCTTTTCAAAAACCTCCTGACTGAAGCTGTGATGGGATAAGGAAGGAAGGAAACCAGTTGAAAAGACCAAAGAGGGCCACACCTGCCTGCATAAAAGTGTTGGGGGCCAAATCCTTTCTACAGAAATCATGATGAAAGCTAAGAAGCTTTCTGCCAACTGGGGCTGAGCAGGAGAAGACCTCCCTGAGCACCATCAGGAAAGAAGCCTTCCAGGTGACATCCATAGATACGCCTTGGAGAAAGTTGCGAGATGCCAGGATAGTGAGGATGATCCTTTCTGACAGATCAGCCTCCTCTATCGTGCTTGCACTCAAGTTGCCACACGGTCAGCTTAAAATCACTGGGGTTCTGGGTGGAGCAGGCCCCATGGTGAAGGGAGATTAGATGGGGCGGGATTCCTCCAAGGAGAAGGCCACCAATAGGTTTGACCAGGTCCGCAAAACCAGCGGCCTTCTTGGCCAATAGGGTGCCAGAGGAGAAGCTCCGCATGTTCCCCCAACATCTTCTGATATTACTGCCGGAATGATGGGAAGCGGGGGAAAGGCTTAGAGGAGCCCTTGGTGATCATCTTTGGCACGAAAGCATTGGTCTGCTCCTCTCGCCTGGCAAGGAAACCTGGTGTGGGAAGATCTGAGTGACTTGGCCATTTTGACGAGTGGAGAAGAGATCCACCTCCGGTGTTCCGAATCTGAGGGAAAGGTCCCTGAATAGAGGACAGAGAATTGACCATTCTGCCTGGTTCGACTTGGCCTCCTGCTGCCCCCTCCCATAGCGCAGCCAGTTGGCCTGGAGTTGTCGACCCCGGAGATGTGGTCCACTGAGAGCGACAAACAGGTTGTTCGCCTCTGCCCATGTAACCCCAAACCGTAGAGCCTCTTCTCATGAGGCTTTGGACCCATCCCGGCTTGTCAGTTGACATGAGCCTTTGTGGCCTGTTGTCCAGAAGGACTAGAAAATAGGAGCCGTTCACTGATTGCCTGAAATGCTGAGAGTCAGAAAAATGGCTCTGAGCTCTAGCCAATTTATGGAAGGTCTGCTCTGTTTCTTGGACCAAACACCCTGAGATATCTGGCCCTGCATATGGGAACCCCAACCAGGAGTGGTTATCACGAGCCTGTCTGGGGTTCCTTGAACAGGAGTCCCCTCCAGAATGACGGGAAAAGTCCACCCCAATTGAAAGATATCTGGATTTATGGCAGGAGTGGGGACCTTGATGGAGAGTGGTTGGTTCCTGCTCGTTGGTAGGGGAAAGCAGGAACCATTGGAGGGGTCGGGAGTGGAGCCGAGCCCACGGGGACCAATGCCAATACAAAGAGCCATTCTTCCCCAGAAGTTTGGACAGCACTACAGGGAGGAACAATTGGATGTTGCTGGATCTGGCTGATGATCTACTGCAAGCTTTTCCATGAACTGGGAACAGGAAAACCTGGCATGACATGGTATCGATTACTGCCTCCCCAAGTGTTTGCAATTTGGTGTGTGAGAGAGCTGGCTTTTTTGGTGTTGTGGGAAAATCCGGCCTCTGGAAGATATTGCCAAGAGGTAATTTGCAGATCCTATGGGGCCGCACGGATGCGAAGAGGATAAGGAATCAAAATGTGCGTCCAACTAGCTTTGGATTCTCACGTGGAATAGAACGCAGAGATGCCATCAATGCTGCCAGAACCTTTGTGAAGGCCCTTGGAGTCGATGAGAGGCCGAAAGGAAAGTGCTATACGTGGTAATGGTATTTCTTGATAACAGAAACGGAGAAAAACTGGCGATGATTGAGGCCAAATTGGGATGTGGAGGTTAAGCCGTCAGTTGAGATCAATGAAGACGGAGGTCGCCCCCCAGAACGCTCTCTAAACATAGAATGCAGAGTCTTGCATTTTAAATCACCTGTATGTTTACAAAATTGGTTGAGAAATTTTTAATCCAGGATGGCTCGCGCAACCCCACCACCCCGAGGCTCTGGGCAAAATGGATGAAAGTTGAGAGTTAAAGCCCCACAATCCCCGGTGAGAGGGAACAGCGTTAAATAGCCCTGATTTTCAAGAGTGCCTAAATGCCTGATTCATGAGGCTTGCTGGAAATGTCCCAAGAGACAGACCAAGGACAGATTAAAAAAATTTCTGGGGGTGGCGCTAAGAAGTCCCAATTGTAACCCTGACCTAATAGTGCTGAGAACCCAGGCATCTTCCCATTTGGAGGCAAAGAAGGCTAGGTACTCTGGTTGGGTGGTAAAGAACAAAGTTGTATTTACGATGGAAGGAACAACCCCCTCTTCCCCGAAAGGGCTGGTGACCCACCCCCCCCCCCCATAGAAGTTTTGCCTGCCAAGATGCTTCCAATCCGTTTGGTCTTGGCGTTGGGAGTTACAGCCTGTTGAGAGTGGGGTGAAAGCAAGATGAGGTTCCGCTTCGGGAAGCAAGAAAGGCGATAAGGAGCAGGGCACATTGTTTTCTTCCCAGAGAAGATGAGAATTTTATGTTTATCTCTCGGTTTCGATGAGAAAGGTTCCAGGGACCATCACCAAAAAGCTTATCGCCTGGCAAGATGAACTGAAGGCCAGCTTCCATTTTTTGGATGTGACTCGCTTGCCAATTTTCAGAGCCATAAAAGTTTTCTTGCTGCTACAGGAAGATCCATGGCCTTGGGATCAAATTTAGCTGGAATGAGAGTGGCACCACAGTGAATTAACACCCCTGCAATTAATCTTATTAAGTCTTGGTTGAGACCAAAGACAGAAGCAGGCAATTCTATTCTGGAGTTGGCTGCAAAGGGACACCGTATGGGATCCTGATTATATTGCAAGAGCCTCAGGAGACCAGGACGTGGAGGATGGAAATGCTCATAGATAACGTTCTCCTTCTGCGGAGGGCAATTGGTTAGGGCCCACAAGTTATCACCTGAAAACATGCTGGTTAGTTGCACCCCTTCTTGTTGAATAGTTCTGTTGAACTTGCCTCTCTAGAGCTGCAGTCTCTGCGCTTTCTGCCCTTCAATTCAAACCTGAGTTTGCCTGCTTAGGGCGAGAGCCTTAGGGTGGTTGATTTTAGCAGCCACCCTCCCCTGGACTGAGGTGGCGTGCGTTGCCTCTTACTTTTTTGGCTTAAGAGATTGTTCCACCGGGGGGGAGCTCTGCCTGAGCCTGTATTTTTGCTCCATTTGTAGAATAAAGGCTCTTTTGCGTTGGAAAAGAAGCTGTTTAGAGGCCTCCACGGGCGTACAAAATGGCCAGTCACCTCGTGGTGGAAGGCTTTGAATCCAAGATGGCCACTGACAAGAGGGAAACAGGCTTCCCAAGATCAAAGATCGCTTCCTTAGGCTATACCAGATCCGCTGGAGTGAACTCAGCAAGGGAAAAAATGCAGCTAACCGACTACATGATCAGGCTGGCTTGTCTCTTATCCAGTTGCCCGATCGTTTTTACGATTGCTCCAAAACCGCAGGCGTGGGGAGGTCTAACAGACGCTGCCCAGCTGGGCGCTGAACAGAGCTCTTGTTAATGCTGCTCCCCAACCATTGGCAGGAGAGAAGCCCTGCTTCTCCTGGAAGAGCAGATTGCGCCAGATCCTGGAGCTGCTTGAAAGATCACTGTGAGTGCTATCTAAGAGAACGCTTTTCAGGACACAAAAGCTACTGACTGAAAGAGCTAGAGGTCAAAAAAGCTGGGGTCTCTCCCAGGGGTGGGCTTTTATATCTTAGTACAGACTTCAGCTAAATTGATGTCATAGAAGGAGTCAGTCCATCTTGCGCTCTCGATGCAGCCACTATGGGAGAAGAATAATCATAAAAGGCTACAAGATGCTCTTCCATGAACCAAAAAACAGCTCCACTGTATCATGATGTCCATTATTTCAAGATGGATGGACTTTAAAGGGTGATGGTATTGGTTGCATAGAAAGATTCACATTCCTTTCTCTTTCTTTTAAATTTAATCAATTCTGCCAGAAAACATGAATCTAGATCGAGGTGTTTTGTGATGACCTGTGGAACGGGTGGGACACCCAAAGGCCAACAACAGTCAGATAATCAGTAGGGATCCCTTTATTAGTTCCAACTTTTCCACCAAATGTCTAGTTACCTTTCTTGGCTGGAGAAAAACTCTCCCAGAAACAGCCTTTGGCTACAGAGAATCCAAGTTCAAAATTGGTCAAAGCAAAGAACTGCAAACCAATAAGTCCAATTCAAGGAAAATGACGGTAATTAGTCTGAGGACAGCCTTTGAGCAAGAATTCCAGAAGTGAAGGCACAGCAATAACTCAACACTGTAGGGACATGCCAGGAACACAGATAACAAGTTAAACAATTAAGCATATACTCATGTCTCTCGCCAGCAGCTGCCTCACTTTCAGCATGCATTTCTTTTAACTCTCTTCCCAGCTGTGGCTACATGAAGGCGAATCAGGGCCTGTTCCTCCCCCCGCTAAGCCAGCAACCCAGGTTGTTTCTCTTCTTCCATTCCCTCCCTGCAAGCCCTAGGATGAAGAGGTGGTGGGGCCTGTGCTTCCTCTTGAACTCCCTCTCTCTTGTTCTACTTCTTTCCCTGCTCTGCCCAGGCTGGATTTGCCCTTCCCAGTTTCTTCCACAACACACTGCCCACTCCTGTTAGCTGTTCATCTATCCTCCTTCAGGATTCCAGATTCTGACGAGGGGCAACAGGTGGTCTAACTAAAAAGTTCATTTGAGAGCCGCATCAGGATGGTGTTTGACCTTGGGGGCGGCCTTGGGGGCATTACCAGCATGACACTCACTTGTGTTTTGGGGGCTTCCAAGCTCCGTTTTTTTGGCTGGACAGCCTCCGCAACCCTCTGCCCCAGCGAAAACAGAGCTCAGTCTACGGCTGTATGCGGCCCCTAGCGAGCTCTCGTCATTGGCAGAGATTACCGTGGGCCAGTCTTTCTAATGCAGCTTCCGTTGGGAGAGATCTAAGCACCCCACAGGCTGGATCCAGCCCCGAGGCCTTGAGTTGGACACTCCTTGATCTAGATCCTATGAAAAGGACAAAAAAACCTCAAAATATTGAGTGGCGGTTTTACAACTAATTTTTCTGTTTCACCTTCATCAAAGGCCATTTTTAAATAGGGAGTGCAATTAATTGAATTTTATTTGAGAAGTATACAAGCTATACATATGGAGGATTCATATAAACAACATGGAGCATTCATTGTTACTTACATAAAAATAGCAGGCCTGGCACGATTTTTTTTATTACAGTGACACAATAAAAAAAACAAGTGTGAAATGCAATTATTCCATAAATTGGTTGTTCCATAGTCTTCCACTGAAACATTTTCTTTAAAATAAAGTCACTAGTGTGGCATACTTATTTATAGTTAAAACTTAGAAACAATTGCCACTGGAGCAGAAAAATTTTTTTTTTCTTTTGAATAAAACTACAAAGGCATATTTTTAGGTTTAAAAAACCTTTGACAGATGAATGCTATTTAAGGCCAGAAAACAGATAGTCAATCGTTTGAAACAAGGTCATGCTTGGGGGCTTTTAAATTTTTCCCAGTGGAAAAACCTGTTTCTAATAAAAAGTTTAAGGGTCAGGATAATGAAGTGTTGCAGAGCAAAAACTTGAATTCAACTCATGATTTAATTACAATTTAATGAAAAGACCCCTGCTATTACTATACCTCATGTATTTAACAATTCTGCCTCTGATGCATTTAAATTAGTATGATTTTGCAGCAGTATTGGGTTTTTTTTGTTTAACAAACAGCATCCCTGATATCAACTTTACCCTAATAACTGGTTAGGCATTGAGATGGTCCATATGAAAATTCCCCAGGCATGAATTAATCTGATGAGGCTAAAAAAATTCTTGCCAATGGAGAAACTAATTCTGTATTCTGTCAAAACCGGATTGTTATTCATGTAGACCAATGGTTTGAGATCTTTAAAAAGCAGTTTTTCTCTTTTAATAACTGTTGTTTGTGGTTCCTCTGGGTACCATATTATTTATTGTAATTCTTTATTATTTTCAAAGCACTGAGGACAGGACAAAGTAACTTTGATGGAAACTTATCAAGAAAGATTAGCAAGCCAGAAGTAAGGAAGAAATGTCCTGTCAGTTGAGAACAATTAATCAGTGGAATGGCTTCCCTCAAGAAATCATGGTTGGGAGGACCCTTACCACTGGATGATCTATTCAGACCTTCTCTAATGTCTAAACCTAAAGGACCCTTTCGTGAAATTCTGCCTTTACCCCCATCCATTAAGAAAATACATTCATATGTACTCCTCGGGCTCCAAAAACCCAGAATGAGAAAAGGGTTCACAGCAATGAGTAAGTCACAACAAACAGTCCTATGTACATATAGTTTAAATAATTCATTACACCTTTCTCATTCTCTCTGGGAAAATAAGCTTACAATATTACTGCTGATAAATCTCATATTCTTATTTTGTCTGACAAAAACGGACAATGAAAATATTCATTCCAAATTTACCTTGGATTGAATACGAATCAGTTTTTCCATGCTACAAGCAATTTCTGAATTAGCAGCTGGCTCATACCAGGATTTGGGGCTGAAAGGATTAACTGTCCTACATGGCTAATGACGTTAAGCTTGTCTATTAAGATTCTGTGTTTAATTATCTGAATGTCCTCCCCATTTGGAGAGAGAATTACAGGACTTTGTGTTATGACTTTGAAATACAGTGAAAACCTAAATAGTTTAGCAATCCAGTTCCAGATTAGCAAGGTTGAAAAAACTTTCCTTGGAGTCAGATGGCTGCCACTGGTCATGGGTAAGATTTCATGGATATTGGATTTATGTAAAATGCCTGGAAAATATTACATTTGTAAAGAAGTCAAATATGCCTTGCCTACTTATAACTTTTAAATATAATCTAGAAAATTATTATTCTTGTCTACAATCCATGAAATCCACATAAAATAGCCAACTACAGAATAATATTTAGTTAGTGAATAATATTATTATGTATGATTGTAGTTGCATAAAACCTGTAGAACTGGACTAAATGAAATTCATGATTACATGACCCATGGTTTTACCATGATAAATGTTGCTATGAAATATTTACATTGAATTCACCTATGAACAAAACAGAGTGGAGCTAGCGCTTGCTGAAATACTAATCCTGGGTTGAAAAGAACATTAATAACTAAGCAAACAATATAGAATGAGCATACATTACCATAGTGTCAAGTACCTAGCTGACATTAAATATATGTAGAAATTGCCATAGGTGGTACAGTATGGCCTTCTTTTTGAAGGATATTAAAAATTAATAGAAACAGACAAAACAAAAATCTTATTTTATACAGATACTCACATTTATCAAAACAATAGGCCTATCTTTGATGAAATTGTAGCTCTTTTGGTTCAAGTACATAGATTTCTGGGATTCATCACTAAGATTCAAATCCTCTACCACAAAGTTTTCTTTTATTTTACCCTTTTTTCTTTTACCCTAATGGACACCTACACATCAAACGTCATCAAAAAAGCACAAGCAAAGAACGTTCTTCTGCGGCCACACTCAGAAAAAGCTCAAACTGCCAAGGAGCTGCTGATCCAGTTCTACAGAGGAATTATGGTCTTGTCATTCTGTACCTCTATAACTGTCCTTGGGTTTTGTTCTGAAAACTAACAGACAGACCAACAAGGACTTCAGAGAGTAAATTAAGACTGCAGAAAAAAACAATTACTACCAACCTGCCTTCAATGCAAGGACCTGTATTACTGCACAAGTAAAAAAAAAGGGCTGTGAAAATATTTACAGATCCCTCGCATCCTAGGACCAGAAACGTTCCAACTCCTTCCCTCAAAACGGATGCCATTAGATGCAGTTTTGCACACTAGAACAACTAGACACAAGCACATTTTTTATTTTCCCAAAAAGCCATCACCCTGCCTAAACAAATAACACCCTCAACACTCGTTTCAACTATTTACAAAGTGTTGCACTACGATACTTTAATCTTCTTCATCACTCCTTATAACCCATCCCCTCACTTGTGATTGTAGGACTGTAACTTTGTCGCTTGTATCCTCACGATTTATATTGACTGTTTCCTAGGTATGATTGGATTGTTGCTTGTACCCTATGGGAAAAACTATTTCATTAAAAAGTTTTTTGGTTTGTACCTGATGACTTCTTGATGAATGTATCTTTTCTTTTATGTACCACTGAGAGCATTGCTCACCCAAACAAATCTTTGTGTGTTATAAACACACTTGGCCAATAAAGAGATTTCTATTCTGTTCTTAGTTTGTCAAAAAAAAAAAAAAAAAAGAACTTCTATAAGCCATAAAATTCTACTAGGAAACACTTTCAAAAATATATGGAACTCTGCCATCTACTGTATAAACAATCCAGTTTATTATGATCCATGGTCATACTATTTGTTCTGAATCCGTTTCTAGTGTTTTTGCCATGAAAGTTTCAGCTCTGTCAACAAAAAGGATCTGCCTTCTGAGCCCCTTGTTTCACATGGCTAAAAAAAAGCTTTGATTCTTAAATCAATGTTTATTCATGCAACTGACTTTTTGATAAATTGATTATCTAGAAATATGAACTGCCAGCAGAAACCAAGTTAGCCAATAATAAATACAAAGAATTAATGAGAGGTGAATTCGGAAGCGGCAAGCAATGCGAAAATTGTAAACGAAATGGAAATGAAAAAATGCAGTGGAGAGATCAAAACAGAAACTCAAGAGAAGGAAAAATATGAGAGTTACAAATGAAAAAGATTCTAAACTTGGATATATCTGCATGGAAATATAAAAGTTTTGATTATCAGATGTAATACATTTAGGCGGGTAGTGAGTGCTGTGATTAACTCAGTTTTGGAATCAACTCTACAAAAAATTAATGGAATCATCAGGAGTGTCAGCATCATATATACTTTTAGGATTATTAGGCTTAAGAAATCCTAAAAAGAAATTCTGATTGTACCTCAGGTTGCCTGTGTTATGAACTTATTCTTTTTTTTAAAAAGCAAATTTTTAAATTGTTTGGGCAGCAAATCACAGTTGGAAATACATGGGCAACTTTTTCTATTTGTTAATTCCCCAATTCAGACTGAGCGAAATGTTTGGAGAAAAGGCTGTTGATAATATCTCTATTCAGACAGACGCATACAGGAGAATATAGTCCCTTCAATATAGTGATCTTATACTGCTTCAAAAATACAAAATTAGCCCTTATGGTAGGCGCCTTATTGGCCCAGACGGCCATGGTTCGCAGAACCCTCCTGCAGTCTCCTCAAGGTAGCATCCCCCTGGAGAATCCCGTTCAGACAGAATGCTCATTAACTCAGGGCCCCTTCAACATCCAGGGACCCTCAATGGTTACAATTGGACCTCTGGAGGTGAGCGGAGTGGTTTTGAAAGAGCGAAAAGCTTTGTCCAACAGATTTATTGACACTATCCTAGATGCCAATGCCAGACGCCCCTCAACCAATTCGCATTTTACACGCCACATGGCCTTACCACCTTCTACAGAATGGTGTAGTAAGTTTCACACTGATTCCTGCCTCTCTTCTGTTGCCCAAATTCTAGAGTTTTAAACAGGAGGGACTTAATAAAGAAGAGGTTGTCACGTGAAAAAGGAGGTGGTGTGGCAGGCTTTGGCATCAGTTCTCACGCACGAGGGCTCAATTCTCTTTCAACATTCATCCCACGCATAAGATTCTTTTCTTCGAGAGCCACCAATTTGCGCCCTCCAGCAGTGCACCGTTATTCCCATCTGGGACCTTCACAAGGTCCTTGTCGCTCTCACTCTAAAGGTCTTTCAACCTTTGAAAATGTCAAAGTCTCCAATTTCTCAGTACAATAGTAGCGCTTTCTCGTAGCGATCACCCTTCGCTCATCAACTATCTTTGGACAATGCAGCCTTGGTCTGTGAGACAAAGATCTCTGCGGTTTTTCATGCTGATCGTGTGGTTCTTACGGTGCCTATCCACATTTATGCTCAAGGGCTCAAATTCGGTTTTTCACCAGAGCACAAAGAGCGTATTCTTCCAAATTTTTGCCCCAGGAACTATCACAGGGATTGGAAAAAACAATGCGATAGCCTTGATTGTGGCATGCTCTGCGAACGCTCTATCAAGCGTTAAAGCGTGCAGGAAATCAGAGGCTTTGATTTTGTCTGTCCTTCAGCCCCAAGGGGTTTTTTTTTTTCTTTTCCCCAGGGTTACAAGGTTTCCACCATCTTAGGAAAGGGCCGTTGGATAGCGGACGCAATAGCAAATAAACATACAGATGCCAATCTCTGCAGGTGCCTAGGGGAACAAAACAGCTCCATTCAACAAAGGAGTGCAGCAACTTCAGCAGCATGGGCCACACAGGCATCAATAACGAAATCTGTTCAGCCCGGCTTTGGCTTTCCATCGCCCTTCATTAGACACTACAAAATTGATGTGTTTTCTTCTGCTGAGGGCTTCCTTGGCAGAAAGTTCTGCAAGGCGTCCAACAGGAGACCAGGAGAGATTCCAGACCAGACGGGAGTCGCTCCTCCCCCGTAAAAGGACAGGCCACACGTTTGGATGTTCCCAATCTAGCATGATGCGATGGATGAACAACTCATAGGCAGGAAAGGGTGTTTTTGGTACTATAAAACCTGACATGCCCGTTCTCTTTTGAGCTGTGAGAGCATCCAGCCCCACCCTTTTTCCATCTGTGGGGTCCTGTTTTCGGCCAATGAACTTTTTAGAACGTGAGGATGCAGAGCGCAGCTTATTTCTCTCGTCTGTTGCCAAAACTGGGGGACGCTAGGAGGAGTCACCGTGAGAGGAGGCGAAGCATTCCACAAATCAAGCTCAGCCTGATGAATGCGGAGACTGAAGCACTCCCACTACTGGGATGCTCCTCACAGCTCCAAAGAGAAATCGTGTATCAGGTAAATACTAAACGCCCCTTTCTCCCTGGTTAATTCTACCAGACATTTTGGCAAGGTAATTTACAGTGTGGGAAAAGTGAATTTTTAGAGGTGGAGATCTGCGTCTAATGACCTGTTAAAGCCTGCAACAAAATGTGAGAGCTTTCTGATAGTCTTGACCACGTTTTCGTCCACAAAAGCTTTAATAGAAGCCAACAAGATGTTTCAATGTGGAAAAGGCCTCAGTCGAAAACTAGGGCCTCATTTCAACTAATTGATGCATCCAGGTCTGTTCCTCTCGTCTCTCTCTCTCGCCCCTCCTCCCTCTCTCTCCCACCGCCCACCTCCCATCCCTCCCTCCCAGACTACTTTGCGTCTACTTTCCTTGATGGCCTGCGGGGCTGGCAGTTTCAAACATAGATGATGGAATGGATGTATGAGAGAGAGAAAGAGAGAGGAGAGGAGAGAGACAGGTAGGTAGATAGTGTACGTAAGGTCGATAAGGTAGGGCAGGCAGGAAACCTTTTGCATGAATGTATGGAAGGAGTAGGTTAGATAAAGACTGGTAGATAGATAGATAGATAGATAGATAGATAGATAGATAGATAGATTAGATAGACTAGATAGAATTGGTAGTAGCTATATGTAGGTGGGAGGACAGAAAAGACAGGTAGGCAGGCCAGGGAAGGCAGAGGACAGACAGAAACTTTTGGGATGGATTGTATGATAGATAGTAGATGATAGATAGGATAGATATGATAGATATTATAGATAAGATAGATAGATAGATAAGATAGATAGACAGACAGGACAGACAGGACAGACAAATGCAGACAGCAGCCAGGCACTTTGGGAAAAGTAGAGCGAAGAGCGCCAGATGGGGAACTGAATCCACACAAGTGCCAAGGTTTGAGAAACACAGGTTGAATATATCAACCCAGCCATTCTGGTTAGAGTTTAGCATGTTGTTTGATTCCAGCTTAGTCAATAAACCATGGCTAAAATCTTCCTACTCAATGCAGCTGCCCCTCTGCCCCTTCTCTAGCCCCCTGCCCCAGTTCTTTCTTTGGCATCCAATTTTGCAATGCTCTGCCCGGGAGGAAGAAGACATGCAGAAGCAGCCCAGACTGGCAGAGGCGGAGGGAACGATCACTTGGAAAGTAAGCAAGCAAGCAAGCAGGCAAGCGCAGGGCTCGGTCGGAAAAAACGGGCTGCAGAGGGAGGCTAGGTTCTAGTTCCGGGATGGCCACATAGATCTAAACTGAACCGAGCCACATGCCTTGGAGAGCCGCAGCTGCACCCATCCGCATCCTGTGCGCAAGCTCAGCTGGATGGAGAGGTGGAGGCTGGGCGGGTGCTGCATGCTCCCTTGTTCTCCTCTGGGGAAGGGGGCCCTAATGCTGGACCACCCACCTCTTCCACTGCACTCCTTGGGAGGGGTTTGCTTTCAAGCCTTCTGGCGCGCCTCTGCCGCTTCCATCAGAGAGGGCAGCCTGCAAGCGAAGGCGCCCCCTTTCCATCACCTCCCACCTCTCCCCCTCAGGCTTGGCAAGGCTCATCGTGCTTGGGTTCCGCATTCAAGGTGCCAGCTACAGAGCGATGAAACAGTCAATGGGCTGAATGGCCAGCAGTCAGTGAGCCTGCAGGGCCTGCACCTTGAACCCCTCCGCCACCTCTTAGCGTCCCCCTGCCGGCCCCCTTGCCTCTTAGCATCCCCTAAAGCATCTGCCCCCCAGGGGGTGGTACCGCCAACTTTGGGAACCACTGGTTTAAATCATATATCAGAGCATAGCAGTGAAGATGAAATCATAAACTTCTACTGGATGGGATTTCATCTTCTCCAAGTGGTTCAATGGATGCTGTCATAGTCTATCTATGCAAAAGATTTAATGGTTCTAGTTATGTTTTGTGCTTATTTGTGACACAGTATATGATCACGTATGCTGCTTATTCCATCTATTTTAAATATTCTTCTTTTGCAGTCAAATTGTTCATCCGAATCAGGTTTCAATAATTAATACTTTGTCTTTATTGTCTTGGTATCTCTCTCCCTTCTCAATTCTAACATTTGCACTTTTATCAACAGGTATTTATGTAATTTGTGAAGATATATGAAACAAAACAATACATCTAAAGCAAAGATGTCCTGATATTTGTAAATTATGTACACAAGTGACACTGGTAGCGTTGAATTGTAGATGTGCACGTTTTTATAAGAACATTTATCATATGTTTATACTGCAATAGATCCTAAAAGTCTGCATTTTGGCTGGCTTTAGCTGTAAAATCTAGAGAACAAAACTCAGAAAAGACATTAGTAGCTTTCCTTAAACTTTTACTAATCAGAATTACAAATCTCATATCATCAGCTAGGAATTAACAGAGTTGCAGGCAAATACATCTTGGCAGCATCAGACTAGAAAGATCTGGCACTGTAGATGCAGTTTACTGTTTCTGTCATACATGTGGTATCCCATTCATTGAATCTGCAGCATTAACTTTCAGCTGCAAACACAATTTCAGAAGAATCAGCCTGTTTTTTTTTTCATTCATAATTAAGAAAGCACTCATAAGCATTGCTAAAAATGTGTTTGTATGAAAATAACATGCAACTGCATTGAAAAAACTACCTTTCACAACAAATATGCTCTGTGACATCTTAAAGTAACTTCAGGGTTGTACAGCAGGGGTGTCAAATTCGCAGTGTCACATTGTCATATGATATATCATGACTTTTTTCCCCTTCGCTAAACTGGGGGTGAGCGTAGCCAGTGCATGACACATATGATCCTTGGGCTACAAGTTTGACACTCCTGTTGTAGAGGGTTTTGGATGGCATCTCAAAGGCACTAAACTCAAAATGGCATATACCAAATTCTAGTCTTGCTGTAGGCATAAAACCAATTGGATGACCTTGGCTGATTCGTTCTCTCTCAATCCTATGAAGAAGCTAATGGGAAACCACTTCTGAAACTGCAGAAAACTGCAGAAACTAACCCAGGCAATTGCCAAGATTCAGCACTGATTTGAAAGTGAAGAAAAAGAAAAAGAAGAAGAAGAAGAAGGAGAAGAAAGAAATGACAAATCTTTCTCCTCTCCATCTTGTTTTTCTGCCAGCATTTGGATATTTGAAACCTGGTATCCTTCAAACTATAATTCATCTGGAAGAAGTTCCAAATATTGAGCTCCTGACTTCTTGTAGAATTATTTTCTTTTCTTAATGGGATTTTTTGTGGGGGAGAGGTGGGGGAGGTAAGAAAACAAAGGAGTGAGAGTTAAAAACAAAATCAGGTAACACCCAAACTACTGTGATTCACAGAGTGACAAAATTGAGTGACAAAAAATCATTTGGAAGCAGAGTTAAGAACCAATGCGACAAAATTCTTTTCCATCACCGAGTTTACTTCACAGAGCTTCTTCTGGACGGTACAGTTAAATCCAGTAAAAGTTCAAACAGGGGCAAACAGTTTTAATCTCTTCTTAGAATCATGCACTTTCTTTTAACGCCTGAACATGTAAGCTGTCTCCATGTAGATTCGACTTGACATGCAAAAGGCAATTAGAGTTGGGAATCTCAAATAGACCAATTTTCACAATCATCTACTTTTCAATTTGCAGTTTCTAAATCATTGCATAAAGTTGATGCCACAATGGTTAGTTTTTAAAATGTTAGAAGCTCTTCATTGGTTTCACTCAGTAGTGGTATTCAGCTGGTTCGCACCGGATCCAGCGAACTGGTAGCAAGGATTTGGCATGGGTCGCCAATCAGGTAGTAATCAGGTAGTAAACCCCAACCCCAACCCGATCGCCCGGTCGCCACTGGCTCCCTTGCCCCACCAGCCCGATGCTCGCTCACCCTGCCCACCTGATGCTGGCCCCTAAAGGCATTTCTTTCTTTTTTTCTCCCTCCTGACAATCAGCTATTCATACTATCAGCTGTGCCAGGATTTCCCTTGCTGAGACCCAGGAAGGCAAAAAATGGAGGGAGGGACTCAGCCCCCCTCCATTTTTTCCCTGCCTGAGCCTCAGAGGAGTCTTCTGGGAGCAAAAACGTTCCCCCAGAGGCTCTTCTGAGGCCCAGAAGGTCCCAAAAATGATTGGGGGGTAACTGCAGAAAAGAAAAAAGAAAAAAGCCACGCCCACCCAGTCACTTGGCTACACCCACCAAGCCACGCCAATCGAACCGGTAGTAAAAAATTTTGAATCCCACTATTGTTTTTGTGCAATCACACAAACACAACTGTGCCTCTGGAAACTGGACGAGGTGCCAACCATAGCAATGCTGGTGTAGAAATCCAACAGTCTCACAAAAACATACTGAAAAGGTTATGTTGTGTAGTACCAATTAATCAAAACAGTTAAAGTACCCCAGTTCTGGATTTTTGCTGCAACAGACTAACACAACTATATCTCTGGATGCCATTTTTAAAACTGCCTGAGTTATAATAAATACATACTGATTTTGTTTTTAATGTCAAATATAAATATATGGAATTGGATATCTTTAAAAAAAGCTGCTTATTTTTTAAAAAGTGAGATTACATAACTCCAGAGAAGATCCAGAGGATCTTAAAAATTCCTAGACTATAATATTGAGAAGCAGTTCTTAAAGGCATTAAATTCCTGAATAATATAATGCCATAAATAACAGATATAAGGTACCTTTTGGAATCAAAATGCTAAAGATTTATAAAATAAATTCTTTCCAGATGGCCTCTGTTTTTCCTCTGTCCTGCTTTGCTTTTAGTTTCCAATGACTTGCTTCCAGCTAATAAAAGTATAATTGGCAAAGGCTTACTCAGGAGAGAGTTGGTGAGGTTTTTACTTTACTTGCTGCAAAGTCTGTCTCTGAACAAGGGAATTATAAAAGCAATTACTATGGAGATCTATGGGTGGGGAACAAGTCGGGATGTAATCAGAGGTGGAGAATCGGTAGCGGAAATTTTGATTACTTCTAATTATCCATCTATTCTCTGCCTCCCGAGTCCCAGCTGATCGGCTGGGTCTTCTTTTATTGTCCTGCACAGGAGAACAGAGCTGGAAAGCAGGTTAGTGGGGTGGGAAGGGAATGGGGATTTTTCAGTAATCTTTCCCTGCCACGCCCACCAAGCCATGCCCACAGAACCGGTAGTAAAAATAAATTAAAACCTATCATTGGATGTCATGTAAAAACAGGGCAGGGCTTTGAGGTCGCAACTGCATTGATCACCTGGGCTTCTTGTAGAAATCTATGGTGGTAAGTGCACTGCCATCAAAATGCAAACTTTCCATGTTTGCATCCAACACTGTAATGCAAGTGTCAGAGAGCAGTTTTTTGTTATGCCATTATATGATACACATTTCATCATTTTTGCATCCTTGTAGTTAAAAAAAAGATAGCTTTTAAGGAGTGTGTGTCACTGATATTGAGCAATGTACTTACTCCTTAAAAGGTCCTAAACATTGTAAATTAATTCTGGAGAGAGTAAAAGTCAAACACTACATTAAGTGTTCTTGCAAAAAAGAAATCTAAATTTATCATCTTGTTCTTGAGTTATGGCAATGCACGCTTAAAAGGGAAAAAATATCTTATACAACTTCTGAAAATGCCAGCCTTATATAAAAACTTTCTGCTAGGTCAGTAAAAATTCAAGCAAGAGGAAAGTATTTTGAATTGTCTTCAATATTCTAGCTTTATATTTTGCATTGGCTGAAAAAGGGATGAATGAAAAAAAAAGTCATGGTTGTGTTGTTCGTTTTTACTTCTTTTTGTATATGTGGCATTCAATAATAAAATTTGCTCCAGTGGTTAAGGTATCAGGCTAGAATGTTGGAAGCCATGAGTTCAAGTTCTGCCTTAGACACAAAAGCCAGCTGGGTGACTTTGGGCCAGTCACCCTCTCTCAGCTTAACCCACCCCACAGGGTTGTTGCTGTGGAAAAAAACAGGAGAAAGAGGAAGGTGTGTTGGATGTGTTCACCATCTTGAGCTATTTGTAGAAATAATAAAGGCAGGATACAAATAAATAACATGCAATATAACTTAAACAACATAACAACATAATATACGGTGTCAAACTCGATCGCATCACATGACATATTGTGATGTATCACAATGTTTTTGTTGCCTTTGTGGAGCTGGGATGTGTGTGGCCTGCATCTGGTCCGTGGGCCACCAGTTTGACGCCCCTGACATAATATAATGCTGACTGATAATCCTCCCCTTCAAAATATGCCAGATTTTTCTCATTATATATTTTAGGCACCAGTTGAACTCCTTTTTTCCCACTACGATCTTTCTTGTACTTCAGTGTTTGTCCTTTATGACTTCTATGTTGTCTTTCATATATTGTTTTCATTGTGTCATTGATATTTTGTAAGCTATTTGGGATGCGTCTATATAGAAACAATTCAAAAATGTGACTGCACAATTTCACTCCTGCTAACATACAAGAGCAATCAGAAGAGTTACAAAACATGGATTATTAAACCAAGATAGCCATAATAAAATTCCCTAAGCTGAAAATGTTATTTTAATATATTCCATTTCAATAAAAACAAAGTGATGTTTATTTTATGACATTCAATTTGACTAAAACAGATATTTTGCTAACTGCTTTAAATAAGTATCGATTTAATTTGTCCAAATTTTCAGAGGGGAAAAATAGGGATTGTTTCTTCTTGTACCTATCTGTTCATAGATGGAAAGCTCCATTTTTTTCCCCTTAATGCATCTCGCCAAATTGGTTGTTCCAATCATCTGTTCCAAATTGGTTTGGGAACATTGAAACAAATTTCAGGATACAAAAGGGAAAAAAGGTAGCTGGTTATTCCCACAGCATGAGTGTTTATCTACTTACAAAACATTGCACACAGCTCTAAGTAACATGAAAGAAAGCAGTCCTAGAAATTAGCTTAGAAAGCTAAAATCGATGGGTAAAATAAACAGTCTTCTACTGTTTTCCTGGCCAATTTTCACATACATTTACTGAAGTTAACTTTCTCATGGTTATTTATTTATTTAATTCATTGCCTGCCCATATCATTGTCACACTGTCAGTTATTACTTTAAGAAATGCTAGAATGTCATTTTCTTCAACCAACCCCACCCCACCACAGTAATACCCTTGAACCCACAGCTGGAGAAAAGGATCCAATCATAGTTATCCAGTAGAAATTAGATGTCTGGTAGAACCTGAATGACAAAATAAGTAGTCCTCATTTTTGTGACCATAATTGGAAGAGCAACTTGGTCTCTAAGTGATGTGATCACTTGTGGGGGAAAAAACCACGTTTGAAACTATGCTTATGATTTTATTTCTACGTCCCTTCTTTCCCTCCCTCCTCTGCTCTTTCGAATGCTCAGCCCGGCAGTAATTATTAAGAAGAGAATTAATGTTTGTATTTACATTCATTGCAGAGGAAGTGATTACAAGAGACTAATCAGGGGGAGAAAGAAAAAAATGGGTCAGGCATAGGACAATGTGTACTAACTGACTGTAAGGGCAAACATATCCCTGAGAGACATTCTAAAGGTCATAAATGCACACCTTGGTCACATTTTTTTAAAAAACAACAACACTGCAGTTGAAAAACAAGGTCTATATTTAGACTTTACTTTTAAATTTACCTGTATTCAAGTAATGTTGCATAAATCAGGGATCGCCAACCTTTTGGACCTCAGGGATCACCAAATTCATAATTTTAAATCCCAGGGACCACTAACCAGTTCTGTGGGTATGGCCTAATTTGTGGGTGTGGCTTGGTGGTCATGTGACTGGCTGGGCATGGCTTGCATATAAATATTATATTTATATAAATATTGAATTTTTTATTTAAAAAAGAGCAACTTTTACTCAAAATCAGGCAAAGCAGGCAGGCAGATTGAGTTGCTCACAGAATCATTCAGTGATCTATCTATCTGCCATTGGCTAGCTCAATCTGTCACATAAAATTTGCTTACCGTGAGTCTGCACTGAATAGCCTTCAGTCCCAAGGGGGTTTGGCTGTGCTTAAAAGCAGAGCCAAAGATCGAAAGACTAGCTAGAAAGCAAGAAATCCAACCATTTCCTGCTTCCTAGCTCATCTAAATCTCCCACAGCTGATGGTCGGAAAAAGGAAAAATAGTAATTTAGCAGGCAAGTTTGCCGGGTAAGGAGTGAGTGGGTGGGGAGGGTTCCCACGGGCCATGTGGGTGGTGCAGACTTGTGTTTCTGTGCAGCCTGGATTATTGCTTTGAGGGGGGGTGCTCTGGGGGTGAGATTTCTCTGTGGCCCACCAAAATTTTCTCATGGCCCACCAGGCAACCGCTGGCATAAGTGACATCAATTTTGTAATTTGCAACACTGTCATCAAAACATTATTTTCATCATTTGAATGATCATCTCATGTTGTTCATGACAACATTCATCCTCTGAGGACCTTCAATGACCCAATTTATTATGGTTTAGTAAGGTTTCCATAATCTTATATCAATAGCTATATCCTTCATTGAATTGGTACAGGAGATATTTAATGTTAAATGGACATATTTCTGTGTAGACTATTAGTTTAGTTTACTTAATTGTCATTGCACCTCATACAATGAAATTAAGTATTATAGGAATGCATTAAAAATCTTATGGAAAAAGAAGATGACATGAACTATGAAAAAATATTTTTGGACAACATGATAATATATTTCATCAATTGCTATTTAAGCTCTTCCACAATCATATTCTTTTGACAGAAAATCCAAACCAAAACAAACACAATTTGTAACAGCTTAATTGATAGATAAAAAGCAAATAAAATAATCCATTTTTAATTAAGCAGAGAAATAAGAGAGTAAAACATAGGGTACTAAAGTTCATTAGCCTAGTGGGTGGCAGAACAAAACCTCTTGTACTTCATAATCAAATAAAAAAATGTAAATATTAAAGTGTCAAAAAAGAAAACAGGTTATGGGGAGAGACAATCCAGAACACAGGTTGCAGTGAAACAGTTTTTGCCTCTATGTTTGGAAAAATCTGTATTAGGATGAAGAAAATTGTATCAGTTCTCTGACTTGTTCTGACATGATGAACAGATACCCCTGGAAAATGGGAACCAGGACACACATTTGTTTGCAAAATCCAAAGTAGCTTTTGAAATCTTTTGTGGCATCTATTATTATAGAAAGCGACCAGTCTAAAATTTGATATTTAATTATAGATTTCTACTTTTTTCAATACATTTTGAGGCTTGTTTCTCTTCAGCCCTCTTGTATAATTAAAACTGAAAAGATAACCAATTCTACTTGGTCCTTTAATCCCTGCTCAGTTCCAAAAGATGGCCCCAGTTCAAAATTATTTGGAAAGCCTTGTTAAGTTTTAGGTTACAGTTATTTTAAGCATGAACCCTGTATCACTGTTTCATAGCCATGCTTTAAATACTGCATAATTTATAGACGTTATAAGGAACCCTACTTTCTATACAGCAGGAAAAAAAAGTTATTGTAACTAACAATACTACATGATTTGAGAACTAGGATTAATTTAAAAAGGAGAGACTTGATGTAGATTTAAATAATGTTTCAAAATAATTTTGAAACCTTCGTGGCTTTGGGTCTGCTTTGATTTGTTTAAAGCAACTAAATTGTCCTCATAATCACACTCTGAGATAAGTGACTAGTTTCACACTCTGAAATAAATTAATTTGCCAAAATATGCCGTATTCAATATGCCACAATGACTTGGATTCACAAGATACAACAGAATATAAAACCTGGCTCATGAGTCATAAAAACATTTTTACAAAACATGCTGAACTACAAATAATCAAATTATATTGTAGCTGATTCATAATTTAATAAGAATGACTAGGGATATGAACTCAGAACTTAGCTCTCCCTATTCTTAATTCCAGCTCTAAAAACTATACCATACAGGGTATTCCATCCTCATTTAAAATTGATGTACAAGTTGTAGTGGTATCACACTTTCTGAGGGAGAAAGAATGCCTTTTCTTTCTTCTTTATACCATGAAGTCTTCCAAAAGTGACCAATGCAATGTTAGTATAACCTTAGACACACTCCAACCTTGTATGCCAAGGAACCTCCATTGATAGGATCTGCATTAGAGGCAAATGCCAACAGAAATACATGGAGATTTATCACTTTGCAATGCTGCCACATTTTAAATATTATGCCCTAATTATACCAAGAAAAGCACCATATTCTCCTCCAGAACTGTTCTAAAATGCATCCACAGTTTTTCCTACAACTTCTACAATGCAATGCTTGCCATTTTGTTACCCAAAATTTTCAGTATTGCTAAAAATTAGTCTCAATTTGCAAGGCACCTGGCACAACGTAATGTGCAATTAATTCAATTGTTCACGCAAAAGAACATGGTAAATTCTAGAAAACATATAGTAGTTGAAATATGACTCCCCTCCGGACATGAAATCCAGTTAATTAAAATTCTGAACGAATTTTACTTCTTATCAAAGGTAACATTTTGTATCGACTGAAATAAAGAATGGTTTGATGCCAAAGTCTTTATTCACTCACACTGAATGTAAAACAACCAGTATCATGCGCCAGGTGAGAACTCATTATCATAGTAAATATGCTCCAGTGTAAAATACAAATATGCACAACTGGATATATCGCTGAGAGTTACAGTGCTTAATATTCTACACTCCATTTTCTTATTTACTTATTACAGATTTAGGAATTTTTCCATTATGAGAGCTCCTGCCTATGATAAATTCATAAATATATTCCCTTTATTATTCCTGAAATTAATATCCCATGATTCTGCCATATTGTTTTGATCACACTCATCAAATTTAGCTTTTTTGCACAAATGTAACAAGGAAGCAATCAAATTGTATGCTTCCAAGACTATACACAGGATGGTCAAAATCTTCAAAATGGCCAATGTGATGAAGAAACCAATGACAAATAAATTATATCTACTTTTATTTTAGAAGCCATAGTAACAGCCAGTCTGAATGTGCTTTCCCCTCATTCCCTTTATATTTCTGTGAACTAGGGAGCAGCTTGTTTGTCACGTTTTTTCAGGTTACTTTCTTGGCCTGAGCTCAAGCCCCTCTTATCAAATCATTGGCTTTGCAATGGCTTTTTATCTGTCCTTCAAGACAATTTTCTCTGCCTTCAATAGGTTGAAGCATTGCAATCAATGCCCCGCTCCTTTTGGAGAATACAATGATAGATCTTACAGATTTTGACACTCCATACCCCCCAAGGGCTGTACACTTCCATGTATGCATGCCATTTCTCCTCCTAATGGGAGGATCAAAGGAAAATATCACCCTGTCCTCCCCACTGCTTATTATGTATCCTCAAATCTCCTTTGGAGGATTGTCCAGTTCTCCTCAGCAGATCTGAAGGTGCACAAAAGTTTACTAGGAGGAAAATAGGATGATATATTTAGGTATTCCAGGTTATTGGTATGCCTTGTTGGAAATGGGAGTTTAAATGTCAACATTTGCAGAAGACAATTTTGAAAACATTTTTAAGGATAAAACGTGCCCTTAGTTGATCATTCATTTACAATATTCCACAGACAGTTCAAACTACTAATAGTAGTTATTGGCTGTTATTGGCTGTTAGGAAAATGCAGAAGAAAACAAGAAAATTTTACCGGCATGAGAATAATATTTAACTCACCTCAATTGTTCAGAGGGACATCTTTATTACTAAGAAAATTATTTGGTCCTAAGAAAACAATCTTTGTTTTTGTTATTCAATAGGATAAACATCCCCCTCTCCCCACGATGCAAATCTTTGTCACTTCCTTTTTTTTGTAAGTATCTTTATTCTTATTGCACCTGGCTAATAGACCAGAAATTTTAGTCATTTTAATCAACACAAGAAATCACATTGAACAGCTTGTAATTAAACTAAACATAAACTAAACAGGTTGGCACTGTCAAGAGCAAAAGGGGATTAATATGCTGTTACCAGAGCAACAATTTACCTTCAAGCTCAGAGTACTTTGGTTATGAATGAAAACAATTCTAAGTACCAATGCAAAAAAAAGGAGAGAAAATTTACAAACTCTTTAAAAAAGTAAAGAACAGCTTCAAACCCCGATTGAGAAGAAACTATCTGTACAATGAGAAAGCACTGAGAAGTGGAATTCAACTGGGAAAATACATAACCTCATATTTTTATGTTCTTTGCATCTGTGTGGCATATAAAAATGAGGATTCATTGGAGTCTGCACTTAAACTGATAGAAAAGATAGAAGAGTATGGCAAAGTAGCAGGTTTGAAAATAAATGAAGATAAAACAAAGATTTTAGCAAAGAACACGTTAGTAAGACGAAAGAATTGGAGGAAGTTTGGGGGATCCAGGTCACAAACAAGGTTAAGTATTTAAGGATACATATAACACCAAGATGTAGCACACTTAAGGAGGACAATTATCTCAAACTTAAACAACAGATTGCGACAGATTTGATAAAATGGGAAAATTTACAATTATCACTGATTGGGAGAATATCTACAATTAAGATGAATGTATTGCCTAGAATCTTATACTTATTCCAGACAATTCCAATCAGATTAGGGAAATTATTTTTTGAAGATTTAAACAAAAAAGTGCTAAAATACATTTGGCAGGGGAAGAAAGCGAGAATAAAACTTAAATTGTTACAAGATGCAAGAATAAGAGGGGGATTTGCTTTGCCCAATTGGGAATTATATTACCAAGCAACGAGTCTGATGTGGGTAAAGGAGTGGATAACACTAAGGAATACTAGACTTTAGTATTATACATACTATATTATATTATATATACTATTATACTAGTATTTAGAATTTAGAAGGACATGACCTGCTGTTCGGGTGGCATGCCTTCCTCTGGTATAAGGGAACTAAAACGCAGGGGTATTTTAGAAGACATTATCTTCAAAAAGCATTGTTTCTAAACTGGGAGAAGATAAAGCAATATTATTTTAAAATTCCGCTATGGTTATCTACTATTAACCTTTTTCCTATCCAATAATATATAAAAAGGAACAAACAGATATGGTGAGATATTGAATGAAAAGGGTGAACTTAAATCTATGTAAGCATTGGAAGAACAAGGTGTAAAAATGAATTGGTTTTCATATTTGCAAATACAATCTAGATTTGATAAAGATGTTAAAACAGAAGGTATGTATGATAAGTTGACTGATTTAGATAAAATCTCCATTGTTCGAATGTGGATTTAACCACTAGGAGTTCCTTGTTAAAAATGTTATAATTCCATTCTGGTGCAGTCAAAGCTCTTGAAAAAAAAAAACGCAGAGCAACAGGCATTTCTACCCCTTCCACACCTTCTTGTTCAAGAACATCTCTGGTTTCTAGTCTTAAGTATTTATCTGAAAAATGAATCTCTTTGATGAGTCAAATTGCTGATATAGGGGTTGACAGGCAGAGTTGCTTTAACTCTTTAAATGTTTATTATTGTTGTGTGACACCAAGCAAATCTAACTCCTTTCATTTTCAATTGGATAACTGGTTTGACTTTATACCCACAGAGCAGAGCAGAATATCATTTAGATAAAGGACTACAGATGTATGAATGAGATAAAAAAAATGATCCATAAATCTGGAAATACCATTCCTGCCCAATGGATCATTTTGCATTTAACTTGCTATATACCTGATATTGAAAGTTTGTGTCCATCCTTGATTCTAATGAGATTGTAGGTAGGGGCTGTTGTCATTTCCCTTGTTCTGTGATTTGCATCCCAAATGGCTCTCATCGGAACTATGGTTGGAACTCCTCTCTCCTCTCCTGGGTGGGTTGGAAGTGCAATCTTTGACCATGTGTTCCAATTCTCCATAGTAGAAACAGAGTGGTAAATTTCTGCATTTCTGTCATTTTTCTGCATCTAGAAATTTTCTGGCTTCATCAATTTGCATAGATTTTTCTCCCCTTCATCAACTTCAATCAGTGTAAAGGGATTGAAGTCTGGATATGCAGTTGTGGAGCTGGTAGCTGTGGAGCTGGTAGCTTGTGACACTTGGAGCAAACCTGGTCTTTTTTAAATGTGAGTCAACTATAATGCAGGTTCTGTAGACTTGATCCAGTGTCTGGGGGAACTTCCTGCCTAATGAGTTCATTTTCAGTTCTGACATTGAAGCCATGTTTAAATTGTGTTATTAGGGAAAGCTCATTCCAATTCAAATCTGCTGCAAACAATTTGAATTCTTCAATATAGAGTCTTAATCTCTGGCTGCTTTCTTGGATCTCTTGAATTATGCATGTTATGGTGTCTTCTTTAATGGGATCCCTGAATTATTTCTAAAGTGTGCTAGGAAGTTTTAATAGTTATCCATGATCGGGTTATCCATGATAGTTATCCATGCACAATCATGGGGAGTGCCTGTCAAGAGGCTGAAATTGTTGAATGGGCTGAGAATGAAGGATATCCATTTGAAACTATATGGTCTGGTACCAATGAATAATTTATATTGGGCAAGAAATATTCTCATCTTGTTTGAATCTCCTGCAAATCACTCAGATAGAAAGCTAGGGGTCTTCTGCAGCAGGGCATTGGCTACCGCCAGTGGATCAAGAGCTGGCACCAGTGTTGTGGAGGCAATGGAGGAGGAAATTGTTGAGCTAAATTTTGCATCTGTTGAAACATCTGGTGTGTTGTATTTTGCACCTTAGATCCTAAACCATCTTAGCATCTGTAGAGGGTATCCATCTCTGAATTGTCTACTGCTGCTCTGGTTTGTGGACCTGGTATCATGCTGTGGTTTTTGCAGTAGTGAGAGAAAAATTAGATGAGTAGATCAGATTGTCAGGAAAAGGACGTTGGTACTTATCTGATATGCCCATTCTCTGTAACCTGTGAAGAGCATCCAGACATGGGAGGTGCTTTCAGTCTCTTCTGGAAAGGCTGGGCTTAAAACTCTGGGACGCTCCTCCCCCTCCACGGGACTCCTCCTCAGCGTGCCCCAGTTTTGCGAAGACTGAGTACCAAACTCCGGAACTCATCACCTGATCTAGATCCCTGACTGGAATGGAATCCTACCAGACAGAAAGAAATGGGTGGGGCTGGATGCTCTTCACAACTCACAGAGAACGGGCGTATCAGGTAAGTACCAACGCCCTTTTTCCCATGAGCTATTCAGAGCATCCAGAGATGGGACATACCAAAGCTTGGACTGTCCTTAGGGAGGGACTCCGTCTGGAACGAAATCCACTCCTATAATCTGTGGACCCTCTGCAGGATTCTTCTGCCAAATGAAGCATCCGCTGAGGCATCAGCATCAATTTTATAATTTCTGACAAAGGGGGATGGAGGTGAAGCAAGTTACGTCGCTTCTGCAATTTCATCTAATGAGGCTTGTGGCCATGCTGCTGACTGTTGCCTGCACATTGTTGAGTAGGGTTTGTAATGCCTTTAGGACTGAGATGGACTGGCATTCGTTAACGTTTCAACCATATAACTCTCAAACCATTACGATGGTCATGGACACATCTTTAATCCTAAAGTGGATGGTTTAGGATAGGAAATAGAGCCTCAGATTTTTCATAAATGCCGCTAGTGCAGTTAATATAGATGCGTAAGGCCTCGCACATAAAGTTAAGCAATTTGATTGTCCAAAGCTATGAGATGGTTCGAAACAGAAATTTGAAGACAACTCTGTGCTCTGTGAAAGATTGAATTACTTTAGGAGTGACAATGGACAAACGAGAATCATACGTCACCATGAAACATGGTACATCTAACGATTGCAATGGCACCTAATTTGGGAAAATTTTCGGAGACTGATTTATTGCAATTAGGAACACCACTATAAGTGTTATATGATGGTTAACACCTATTGTAGACCCAGTGGATAGCAGTGAATAGTTACATGGAGTCACACATTTTGCGACAAGTACACTTGATAAACTTTGCGGACATGGGAATGGTTGCTATGAATGAAAGTCCCCCAGTTATCACAAAAGCTATAAAGCCGAAACACTGTCTATGTAACAGTATTTGAGATAGTACCAATTTTGCAACCCTCCTGTAAGCCAAAAAATTGTTACTAATGATGAAAAGTTGGAGTTCGAATCTAGACCTGGCACAGCAACAAAAGGCTGACCAACGTGCCTATCGAATATGATTTGTGATCGCCTCGGATGATTGAATCGGGCAATATGCTCCTACTGAATTTTGGGTCCTTAAACGGCTCGCTCAAACCTCCATACGCTAACTGAGATTGTGGTTCGGATGAGTACGGACGTGGATAGAAACTCGATGTGATACCCCAAGGTTGTTTCTTTGAAGGTCTTGTAAATTGCGAGCCATAGTTCATGAGATGGAGTGGGTAATAATCTGGCCATAAGGAGTGATTAGGAGGTTCTATGAATTACTATCGGATCAACTGGTATCACCGTGAGTGAGAAACGCATAGAGAAGACGGCGGAGACCGATGACATCGCAGCATTGACAGCCCGCCCAGGAGCGGGAAATTGAGACTATAGCGGCAATTGGATGTGAGAGCGAGAGGCAAATAGTCGACTATCCGGTGGTCCCAAACCTCTGCACTGCATTTCTGGAATACAGATGGACTGGATGTGCACTCTTGCCTGATACATGCACTGCTGAGATTACCGTCCTCCTTGGTTAATGCTCGACTCATGTGTTCCACCTTGATCGAAACAGATTGGCTCAGCCATTTGAACAACTGGTCATCCCAGCATGCAAAGTTTGAAATGAGTACCCTCTGGTTTACAAGTTGGCCTTTGTTGTGTGTATTGTCTGTTCAAGACTAAGAACGTGAGTGAATGGTAAAAATGGGAGTAGAAAACTGCTTAAGTCAGGTGAACTGCTCTCAGTTCAACAGGTTGATATTGTGATTGTATCAAAAGACAATTCTGTGCAAGTAGTGGATTGAAGTGACTCCCCATTCACACACAGGTGATCGGTGTGATTGTTACTCACGCTGGAGAAATTAGAAAGGCATCGATTGTTTATTAGTTTTTTCCGACAATACGGAAGCGATCAGAGAATGGCTAGTAATAGCTTATAGATCCAGGATTGTTGGAGGTGGCTTCTGAACTGAAAGGTGAAGAATCATTGCAGCTTCAATCAGAATGGAATTGAGCCAAAGGCACAATGGAAAACAAGGAAATACAATTTTCCAAAATTTAGACAAGGCATTTGCCAGGGAAAGCCTCTTAAAGACGAATCCTTGTCCAAAACTGACTCTTTAAACGGCTTCCTGAGGATAAACCATTGCTCTACCCGTATCTATCACTGCCCAAATGAACTAGCATGTTAGGGATCAAGTGGCTATTATCCTCAAATTATAGGACAAAGCCATGATCGAAGGTCTCACAGAATAGGCTGGAATGAATCATTTTAGCTTGATGTCTTTGAAGATGACAAATATTAAATATTCGATCCAGATAACATTGTAATAGAGACAGATTTGATTCTGACAAGGCAACAACGCACGAGGACCTCGTAAAAGTCCTAGGATTGAAACAGACAAATAGAAGGGCGATATATATGTAGTGACCTTATGTATCGTCATTGCATAATCTAAGATTATTCCGTTAATGGGCAGGTTATTGTATGATAGATGTCCTCTTGTATTGTCTTTAGAAGCATGAATAATTTGTTATTTTGATGCTAAACATAAGGATTGGCGTAGACAGCTTTAAATTTGCGATAACCAATGATTTGTAGAATGTTTGAGGTCCATGAATTTGCCCTCGCAGCGCCCAATGATCTTTTGAGAACCACGAAAATTAAGAGAGTTAGAAACAGCATTGACGAGTCTTTGTTTCAGTCGGTAGAATGGTCTCTCTCTTAATTATGGCCTGTATATATCAGATTAGAAGATGAATTGTAGCCTCTCTGCATCCAGCCCAAATTAATTGGTTGTTCGAAGACCTAAGGTCTAATAAAAAGTTCGGGTGGAGGATTGAAATGCTCAGCCTCTAAGCCACAATCACTAATATACAGTTACTGCTCCTTTTATTATATATTCATCACACCAATTCACTAGTAAATATCGAAATTCGACACGAATGACGCATTATGTATATGTTGAATTGTAATTAGCGGGCGTTTTAAATGATTTGATTTATACACAGTCAGGCTTGTGGAAGTAACTATCACATACGCTCACATCCATTTTTGACGTTGGCAAATCATTTTACACTTGCCTTTCCCAAATCGCGGCACTTCACACACACCTTCAAGGGTCGACTTGTGGGCGAGTGAAGAATCGGCCTTATCACGAATGTCACGGTGCTGGCTGGTGGTTCTGCAATTAACCCATTGTCCTCTTCTCTAAAGCGTCGATGGGGGGATTGGTGGAATCTAAGAGGTTGACTGCACTCGGCTTGGGTGACGGGCCCTCCTACTCGAAGAGATTCTGGCGCAAGGGGTCCGGTGGTCTACACAAACTCACGCCCTATGCCTACAATTCTTCCTACGTGAGATCTGGGAACACACACTCACACGGCTCAGATGCTGCATAGTAGACTGGGAAACTTCTATCTTATTTCTTATCGCACCAAGGCATCTGGGCCGTCCTGTCTTTTCACACGAAAGAGGGGAGCACTTTTTTAACTGTTCTCTATTTATCTACTAGAAAGAAGGGACATACACTCACACCAAGACAGCAAAAAATAAAAATAAATGGTATAGACTTCAATTAGACCGATATTGGGGCTGATAGCAATTTTATAATATCGGACATATTAATGTCTTGCATAATCATTCCAATATAGACGATTTAGAGTGCCAAAGATGGTGTCGGAGCGGCCCAGCAAGTGTCGTTCACTGAACCGTAGATGCGCGATGCTAGGCCCTAAGATGAGATTGACGTGCATTAAATGATGGCATCGCGAAGGAAATCTGCGGCAAGGCCATATTTTAGCTAATTCCTGGTTATGCTTATGGGCATTACGCCAGCATATAAAATCCTCAGCGTGGGAGGGCATAAGAGAGAGGAACGGTCAAAGAAGATGCACTGTCGCTGCCCGGACGGTGTTCATCGGCCCAAGCGTCAGATAACCAGTCGCGCTTAAGCGGAGTCTGATAACGTCTGCCCTCTTTTCTTCCGTCTCAGGGCTTCCTCCAAATCAGAGGCAATCTGCAAGGTGAGGTGAAAGAAGAGGCCATGCTAAATGGGTTCATTCCACATCTCATATGGCATTTTTGAGAAGAATTGCAACCCTGTGCCTTTAATTAAATATCGTTATTCCATGCCTGTTGGCTGTTATGAATCTTAGCTGATTTGGCCCATCCCTGATTTGTACCTTTGTATCGAGAAATCATACATGATGAGGGACAGGGATAGT
>BHFT01037766.1:0-60071 GCA_004320025.1 Laticauda laticaudata
AACCAACGGATGGCAAGCTGTTTTGTCCATTTTACATCCTCTTTGCATCCGTTGGTGCAGTGTGACAGGGGCTTTATTTTTCCTTTCTGTGAGTTATCCTTTCATAAATTTCAGTTGTAATGTATCCTTTAATAAGGATTCAATAAGAAGAAAGATCATAGCTCATTTCATTCCAAGGATTACCCTGTTTCAAGAAGTGCTCCCAGCTAAGTGGCCCCTTGAAGTAGCAGTTTGTAGGGCAAGGCCCAGATTTCAAAATTCTCCACCTAATCTGTGGGCAGAGAAATTAGCTGGTTGATTTCTTGGAAATTTTCTAAGGGAAGGAGAGGTTTTCCAAACACATTCTGAAGGACAGGCTCTTCTTTATTAACACTATTACTGAAAACAAACAAATCATGAAATTTCCCTCATGTTGTTCTTCATCTGGCATTCAGTTGAACTCCCAAGGCATTCACTCACTGAAAAATTGACTGTGCAATGAACATTCACTGTTTATACAACAATCCCCTTGTATCTCTCATTATTAAGTCAATGCAAGAATACTACACCCATTAGAATACCTCCAAAACTCTTTTTTTTTGGACAGAATTTCTAAAACAAATTCTCTTTCAGCAGATTAAATGAGGATGTGTAGGAATAAAAATCTGATGAATTTCTCCATCTGATTTTAATGATTACATTATTTTAGTTTATCTTAGTGAAACATCATATATTTTGTACTGAGATAAGAACACTCTAAGAATAGCCAGATGGGGCATGTGTATTTGTGTGTGTGTGTGTGTGTGTGTGTGTGTGTGTGCTGAATATGTGAAAACCTCAAACTCTAATTATTTGATTTATAAGAATGAAAACCTATGATCCCTAGTTTATATTTTAAAAACTTCTGCTTCCTTTTCCAGTTTTTCTATTGTGTGACTCCCTATTTTTTTTCTCAAAAATGGGTAAGCTTTTGCCTTGCCACAAAATAAAATTTTCCATGAGGTATATAAATTTGATTAATAAATAAATAAAACCCCTATCTGTATATCTACCACATCAGTTCTCTATTATTAAAAAAATACACCCATCAACTTTTATATATTTTAATTAACTGAAAAATTGAGGGATATCTAACAATGAATTACAATAATGCAACTACCAACTACCCAAACTGTTTTCCTTCAGTGACACTATTAGTGGTGCATAGTCAGAAACTGTAACTGCATTAATGCTATATTTGTCAACTAAATTAGCCAGTAATCCAGCTTTCTATTTAAGATTAAGTTCTTAGAAAAGCCACCTGTTGTGATATTCTTGGCTGTTTCAGCATTATAGAACCTTTAGATGACAAAGAATGCTTGTTTTGTGGAATAACTTGCATAGATATAAGAACAGAAGGCTTCCAATAGGACTGAAGCCCTGTGTAACCTTGGTTCTATACTATATTCATTCTGTTTCATGTAGCTATTAACACACAGCAGAGGCAAGCCACAATATATAAATAAGCAACCTGGTGTCATATTAATGTTTTGGATTGCAATTGCAATTCCCTTACACATTGACTAATAGGGTCTATGGACTATTGGATTGGGATCTATGGAAATTGTAAGGCCTGGAAGCCATCACGTTGTCAATGTCTGTTTCATCTGAACCTGCAAGAGCAAATCAGAGATATATGGAAATGTCATGGAGAGCCCCCACACCTCAATGTTCAAAGTAAATATGTCTTTGCTCCTGGTAGCAACATAGACATGGAAATATTGCTTTCTTGGCAACAATACAGAAGCACTTGTCATTGGCCCCTTTGACATTCAACAGGATAGTATTACTTGATTTGGTCATTGTCATGGCCAGCCAAAACAATTCATTTTTCTACAATTGATTTCTGTACTGATGATGTAGAGTGCTTGAGAGTGTGCTACTTAATAATAACAATTTAGTCAACTCGTATGCTGTCCAATCTTAGTAGACTGCAAAGAAGTCTTTGCCTTGGGGAGCAAAGAACAAACATGTATTTCTAGCAAAGCTTCTTGGCTCTTGTTGTTTCCCTGCTCGTGCACGAAGCCAGTGATACCTCAAATCAGGTATTCTCCAATCTTGGTAAAACCACTGATCACATCTCTAGACTTCTCACCTAACAGAAGCAATGGAAATTCTACCTAAGAATTTCTATTCTTCCGAAGCAGTAGACTACCTGGGGCAGTGATGGCTAACCTTTCTGTCCTTGTGTGCCAAAAGTGTGTGTGCATGTGTGCCAGCACCCATAAGGCAATGCACGCGGGGGCATTGCACACTGTGCATCTCTGTGGATGTGTGTGCGTCCCCCAAAATGCACTGCACATTTCTGTCCGTGTGGACGTGTCTCCTGTGCAGTGCGTGGTAGCTGTCTGGCAATCAGCTGACAGATGGTGCATGCACCTACTCTGGGGTGACGGCTCACATTCCAGTGGAGATGGCTCTGTGTGCCACTCCCAGCATAAGAGCCATAGGTTCACCATCACAGACCTAGGGAAAGAATACTAAGCCCTGGCCTCTTCCATATTCCACAACGTATTCCTATTTCAGAGGGATATCAAGATAATAAGGAAGCTTGTCCATCACAAGCTTGTCTTCATGCTGAAGGACCCGACCTTTCTCCAGAATGGAAATCTGAAACTCCTGAACTAATCATTTGGGAATCTGCATATCTACTTCCGTGCTATTTTTCTCTTCCACAAGAAAACAGCCCCTACAATCAAAAATGTGCTGTGAATTGTGTTTTCCCCCCAAACACTGACCCTTCCATTAAATGCCAGACATCACATGGTATTTAATGTCCAAACCAGAACCTTGCCCCCAAAATGTGCAATGATGTTTAACTTTCTGATCCTTGCTATAAATATATGTTGCAAGAAGGGAAACAAAGAAAACGTGAATAGAATTCAGACAGGGCAAACGCAGTGCCAAACCCCCAGAGCCTAAAGGAATAATCATGAAATACGATGTTTACACTCATTCTGCTGATGATTCCCGTATTTGCTTTTCATCTTTCATTACAGTTCAGCAACCTTTCTTTTTTGCTTTGTTCTTAGATGGATAATTTTATACCTAGGCTTAACAAGCTGAAGGGAGTTGTTACCAGAAGATGCAGTCTACATAAAGAGTTCAACATATTCAAGGCTAGAGGATTTGTTGTTTATGTAAGGGTGTTTGGTTTTTACACAAGTAGGCAGAGCGAAATGATATACCAGTGCTGTAATATCTATCCATTGCAGACGCTACAATTATCACTTACAGCTTTCTTCTATAAGATCAGTGCAAGGGGGCAACTGATGGGATAGCATGTGAAAGTAGCTGATTTTAGGAATCCCTTTTGGTTGGGCTGAAAGGGATTTGCTTTCCTTGATGGTACATTTTGCCGTATTTATGGTAGTGGATATTCCCTTGACATTGTGCAATTGTATTTTGGGTGTCTGGCTTTGACTCCCAGTGATAGCTTTAGTTCATGCCCAATATTTGACAGTTAATATTTGATCATGGTTAGCAGTTAATGATTAATGCATCATGTAATTTTTTTTTCTAATGGGTCTCCCACATTAGTATTTTTGCAGTAGAGCCTGCTACTATTTCTCACTACCACCATCAAACAATAAAAGTAATCCCAGTCTAGCTATGCCATAAAATGCAAATAATTCATCATATGCATTTTAGGATGATGGACCATAAGGCCTCTAACTTGCAAAATCCTATATCATAATACATCTGTTAGTCATTAAACCTGATTTCTTAAAGCATTAGATAATTCACAGTATAATATCAAACTCTCTCAACATAGTACTCCCCAGAATATTGGACTAAAACTCCAATAATTCTCAGCCAGCATGGCTAATAGTTGCAATATTATATCCATAGCTTTTACTTTTAGAGAAAATTTCCAGGCAAACTTGCCTGTCTAGAAATCTTTGCCGTTTTCAAGCATTTGGAGGGAGGGGTGTGGCATATGGTACATGCAATTTCCGTTTCACTGCTAGGACTATTAACTCTTTAATAATGTTTTTGTTGAACAACTTACATATTTTAGATTCTTGATCAACTCAGTCCCTATAAATCTAGTCCTTCACTTACAAATTGGGGGCAGAATTTGCATTGTAAGCAAGACTGTTTTAAATGAGTCATACCCAATTTTACAACCTTTTTTTTGCCATTAAGCAGACCATTGTAGCTGTTAAGTTAATCACACAGTCATTACATGAATCCAGCTTCCTCCATTGACCATTTGTTGGAAGCCAACTGGAAACATCAGAAATGGCAACCACATTTCCTGGGACATTTGCAACCATCATAAATACATGCCAATTGCCAAGTACCCAAATTTGATTGACTGACGATGGAGATGTTGCAATGGTATAGATTTGAGGACATAAGCCCCTTTTTCAGTGCTGTTCTAACTTAAAACAAATGGTTGTAACTTGAGTAATACCTTTGCTAGTATTTGTCAACCTTAGCAACTTTAAGATGCATGAATTCCCCAGTCAGCAAGGAACAGAAAGGCTGGGTGGGGAATTCTTGGAGTTGAAGTCCATACATTTTAAAGGTTGCCATTGCCATTTGCAGAGCAAAATAGAGAGGCAAACTTTCTTTTAGATAATGCACTTACTTGTTTGTGAATGGAGATTGTTCTGTTAGACCTGGATATTTTACCCTGAATATAAATAATGCAGATTAAGTGAAATGGGTGAATATGGGATATGGCAGAAGAAACTATGAACAGGTTGTCTTGGTACGAAGTATATTTTTCCTATTTTCCTATTGAGATCAAAGGCATACTGGGAAATTGGCCCATAATAAGGTAATCTCCTAGAATCTATGGTAACAATAGTAAATAAAGTGTATTTTCTAAGGCATTTTAATCACTTATGTTTCTATGTTAATATGGGAAAGTTTCAAATACTCTGTGTGCTGTTTTAATCACTATTGTCATCTATGTTTTAATTATTTAGCAAATTTATATAGTCAACTATCTCAAAAAACTAACTCTGGGTAGCAAACAACAATGAAATAATTACCTAATATTTTAGGTATTTGTTCTAAATTGTTAGATGCTGTCTTGAGAAAACCTGAGATTGGAAAGTGGTGTACGAATTTTATAAAGAATAAAAGAACAAATGCAACTTTTATTTAATAATTTATTTAGCAAATGTATATAGCTACCTAACTTATAAAATATGACTCTGGGTATCTTACAGATATAGTAACAGTTAATATAATATAACAATTTAAGAAACATCAAACATCAGTATAAAATAATAAATATTTTGGTAGCTTCTGTCTACTTTTTTCCCTACTAGAGTGGAATGTATTGAGATCTGTACTATTAATTGTAGTTTGACCTTGGTGCAAATAAATACATGACAGTTAATCCCTTTTCAAATAAACTGTCAAAGAGGGAGTCTGTTTGTGCTCAGGTGTTTGTCTGTTTTGTGGTGTGGAGATCTTTCTATTTGATGCCTCCAACTCAAACACCCCCCCACCAGGCACCCAGATGAAACCTAGCTTCCTAATGGATAGCAGCCATCCTTTCCACGTAAGCCCAAACTGCACTGAAAGCCTACAACACAGGAACAGAGTGTTGCCAGCCAATCAAAGTCACAAAACAGACAGAAAAAACCAAGAAACCACAATCAATCAAACTCAAGTCCAAGTGAACACAGACCCAGGCTCCTAGCCAATCAGAATAGACCAGCCTTGAATTTTGTAAACCAGAAACTGCGAGAGACCCACATCCATCCAGAAGCCTGATGATGGCAGATGAGATTCTGCTGAAACATTGCTACAACTTTACAGCATACAATGACGTGGGATAATACCCGAAGGAAGCTAACAATATATATATATTATATACATACATATATATTTGTTTTTTAAGCTTTCCGCGGTACTTACATGTGTGCTGTTCACTTCTTCAGGTATTATCCCACGTTATTGTAGTGCTTTTTAAGTGTTAGCAACGTTTCAGCAGAATCTCATCTGCCATACAGAAGCCTGATGATGGCAGATGAGATTTCTGCTGAAACGTTGCTACAACTTTAAAAGCACTACAATGGCGTGGGATAATACCCAAGGAAGCTAAACAATATATATATATATACATACATATATATTTGTTTTTTTAAGCTTTCCGCGGTTTACTTACATGTTGTGCTGTTCAGCTCCTTCAGGTATTATCCCACGTCATTGTAGTGCTTTTAAAGTTGTAGCAACGTTTCAGCAGAATCTCATCTGCCATACAGAAGCCTGATGATGGCAGATGAGATTCTGCTGAAACGTTGCTACAACTTTAAAAGCACTACAATGGCGTGGGATAATACCCGAAGGAAGGCTGAACAGCCATACTATATATTTTTAATATATTACTTATACTTGTTTTTTTAAGTTTTCGCGGGTACTTACATGTGTGCTGTTCAGCCTTCCTTCGGGTATTATCCACCGTCATTGTAGTGCCTTTAAAGCTGTAGCAACGTTTCAGCAGAATGGATGATGGCAGATTGAATTCTGCTGAAACGTTGCTACAGCTTTAAAGGCACTACAATGATGTGGGATAATACCTGAAGGAAGCTGAACAGCACATATATATATACATATATATATTTATATGCTGTGTGTGTTGTGTGTGTACATTGAATGCAGTTAAAAAAACTTAAAAACATATCTATCTATCTATCTATCTATCTATCTATCTATCTATCTATCTATCATATATATATATATCCAGCAGCTTCCTCCTCTAAAGGAAATAAAAATATAAAGAAAAAAGAAAAAGGACAAACAACAGAAAAAGAAATAGAAATAGAAGAAAAAGGGGGAAAGATTATAAGGAAGAATTTGTTTGCAATCTTCTTAACAGTAATTGCATATATTTATATTTTATTGTATCTAAGTTTACATTAGTTTATTTCTTTCTTTCTATACGCTACTTTTTCCAATCTTCATCCCCATAAATCACAAGTTCATTTTTTTCTTTTTTCAGCAAAAAGTCCAGAAGAGGTTTCTGGGCAATAATAAATGTAGTATGGTATTTCTCTAATCAAACAAGTTAATTTTGCCCTCTCTGCTAATTTTGTCATCTTTTTCAACCCTTCCTTCAATTGTGGGTATTTCAAAATCTTTCCATTTTTGTGCATATAGTACTTTTGCAGCAGTATCATATATAAAAATAATATCCCAGGATTCCTAATTGATTCTCCATTAATCCCAACCCAAAAGGAAAAAAATGTTTTGAATTTATCTTTAAAATATGTTGTCATTCTCTGCATTTGAACCCAAAATTTTCTACTTTTTTACAAGTCCATTAGGCATGATAGGCATCATTAATTAATTAATTCATTCATTCATTCAATTCAATTCATTCATTCAAATGTTCCCTATTCTATTGCCTTTCAGATATGTTAGAATTCTTACAATTCCCAGACCAGGATGAAACTGTGTCTGGAATTGTTGTCTAAACACCCATAAGGTATCATATTAAGGAAGGATGTTATACATTTAGTGTATCTTATTGGAGTGACTTTTCCATCAAGATTCTAGGGCCTGTATGAATACAGTTCTCAAAGTCTGTTTCTCCAGTACAGCTGGTAAATCCTCATTTGATACTTATGACACTATTTTTTTAAAAAGGTAAAAAATAAAAACACCTGGCTAGATGAGAGTGACATAGATGTATATAGGAAGGATTGCAGTGTAAGCTCCCCCTCCCAACTCTTATTAAACATAATAAGAGAGTTTGAGCTTTTCTCAGCTCTTATAATAACATATCCAAAATCTTACATGGACTGTATCAGCTGGGAGGCTAGAGTTCAGAATGACGTCAAATGTCTTATAAGCCTTGATTGGTCCTAAGATTCTGAAACAACAGTTAAAACCTATCCTGACATTGACTTTAGAATGGAAAGCCAATTCTTTGATTTTTCATTCTTATCTGTGTTTTTTTCAACTCCTGTGAGGATCCCAAAGCTATTTCCCCACATTGAAGAGGTAATTATATTGTTATATTATATTACATTTGTAGTATATTATAATTGTTCTATAGTTTATTTTTAACTTAACATTTACTCTTCTCATGGGTGTAAATATTAATCAAGAAGAATATGCATTAACTGATTTTCTATCTTGCAAATATGTGTCTTTGCAATCCCATGTTTTGGGATTTTTGCATTCCAATTAAAAATTTAAAGCGTAATCAAAATTGGATTTTTAAAAACTTTGTAGGAAAATATAGGCATTTATTTTACAACAAAAAAGATTACATGTGTTTAACTTTGGTATGATTACACATCAAATGTTTATTACCTTCAAGTAGGTAACTGGTAAACCAGTGATGTATGCAAACTCTACGTTGCAGATCCTACCAAATTTGTTACAAATATTAAAATTATAATGCCGGCTGTATAGATTTCCTGTTTCTTTTGTTATTACACAACAAAAATAATTGGTCATCTGATGTCTTTTGCTAATTCCTACTACATATTCCCAGGTCATCCTAATGTCAATTATGTAAGATATAAATTACAAGAAAACTAGATATTAGCTTTATTAAACTAAGCAAGATTGATTTTGGTTTTACTTGATGAGATTTTCCTATTTGTACTAAGATTTGCATTCTAATGCTGATTTTTAAAATTTAACCCTTTCTGCAAGTTTTAGACAGTAGAAAATTGCAATAAGAAGGCAGATAAGGTGATATATAAGTGTGTGTGTGTTTGTGTGTATTTTTCTTTATGAACTTCAATAATAGCAAAGTCCACTTTTGTTATTGAAAGTTGTAGGTAAAAATAACTTCCCCTAGATTCGTAGATGTAAAGTTATCTGCCCATAAAGAATCTATGGGTTTAATAGTAATCATCTCTACAGAAGCTATTTTGATTTCAGAAATCATAAATAAATAAAACATTTCAAAAATTACAAACTGATAATCTATAACTGAAACACCAGGAAGAAATCTTTTCTTTAAAAGAGGATTGTTAGACTTTTCAGATGAACTAATAAGCGTGGGTCATTGATGTGGCAATACAAGGGATAGCAGAAAAGAAGACAATGAATCAGAGAAGATCAAGATCAAGAAGATACTTGATCAAGAAGATACTTGATCAAGAAGATCAAGATCTGAAAACTGAAGTTAAAAATTATGGCACAAACCGGTCATGGTGTTTCCAGTGATCATAAGCAAAATGGGTACCACACCAGAATATTTTGAATGGCACTTGGAAATTCTGTCCATTGAGAAAATCCTCAATTGTCAATTACAACAGGCCAACTGCTTGGATCTGCATATATTAGGCCAGTACATTTTGACACCCTAGGTTTTTGGGAAGAACTTGATGTGTATAAAAATCAAAATCTGCTAAAGTATTGGAAGCTGTGATTTTACATTGTTGTAATTAATAATATGGCAGAAAGGTAAAGTGTTGCTGTGACCTTCTTAGGCATCCTTTTTAATTAAAGTGGAAGATGGACCATAAGGCAAAGGCTTTAGGCTTCACTTTTAATTTGCTTTTCCTTTAAAACTTGCAACTATGAAAGTTCTGTGGGTTTAGGGAGAGACTATTCAATGGTGAGGAGTTCAAGATAAAGATTGACTCAAGTTGATCTCACCTTATGGTGAATGTGTGACAGTTTGATGTAGTTCTCTTGCAAATAACAGGGAAGTGTTGCAGGGATGTTTTCTGAGTATTCCAGTCTAACAAACAATCTTTGGATTTCCTAGTAATGTCCTAAGTAATTAGACAATCCAACCCTGCTTAACCTGACTCTGCCAAGGTCAGCTAGATGCTACCACCATCCAATAGATATTGGGAACAGAAATATCTATGAACATGGCACAGTTGAAATTACAGGGACTTTCATGTACACTGTACATGGTTACAATTACACTGTAAATGACCAACATAACATAACTAATTTGTTCCACGTATTTGGACATTGGATATGGCAAGTTTCAAATTCCAGTGTAAAATGCATAATATCTATACTGAGTTTGGAGATCTGGGTATGCATACAGCCTGGTCAATGGCTTTGTTAACTGTTGTTGGCATACCTTAGCTATATATCTCAGTGTTGTACTATATAAGGTTTTTAAAAATAATATTTCTATTGTCTCTGTGTGTATATGTGTTGTAATTGTTTTTGTATAATTTTAATTATTGTGAACTGCCCAGACTCATGTATTTGAAATAGACAGCTATATAAACTGAGATAATGAATGAATCCATAAAATCAATAAAGCTTTATTGCCTTGAATATCCCAACCAAAAATACAACCATTTCTTGCAGGTGCGACCTAGAGAGATACCTTCTTACCTAATATAATGTGGTAGCCTCTTGGTAAAGGTAGAAACATTTGCTAAACAGAATCATCAGCAGGTATGCCCATAAATTGCAGGTTTCTTGGCTAGTGTCTATAACACCTAGGTCATATGGCTTCTTTTTCCCCTATTCCCTTTTTATATAGGATTTATATAACATCTGATCTTGGTTTGCTCAACTTTGGGATATGCATCCATCCAGCCATTGAATCATAAATATTATCCATCCATCCAGCTATTGAATCATAAATATTCCCAGAACTCCTGAAGTTCAACAAAACTGGATTGAACCAAACTGGATCAGTATGATGCATTCTATACCATGGGATGGTAAACTTTTTCTCTAAAGGGCAAGATCTCTTACTCCCTCTTCAATGGAGCTGGCACCAGGCAAGTCCAGGAATGTGGCAGCCATTGGAGAGTACTGGACACTAGTGTGGAAATCTGTGATAGGTTGCCACATCCACTCAAGTTATGCTTTCCCTGATCTTTGGCCAGCCCCTTTGTCTACTATCTGCTTGTTACATTCATAGCTTGTGAGCCATATAAAACAGGTGGGTTTCTCCCATGGAGTATAGTTGCTAAACCTTGGTTTATACCTCCATGCTCATTTTCCAGCTGAATGGAATTTTCTTTTTTAGTATTAGAAAAAGCTTATTTTCTGGCGTCATATCTAAGTACTCACTGTGATAGACATTCAATATCTGGCTGGACACTGTGGAAAATAGGATGAAAAACCCATCCTGGAACTACCTTTTCCGTTTTCTGTTTGTCCATGACAGACTAGAAATCCTAGGAAACCGAATATACAGTATTAAAGTGGATGCATTGAAAGTTGGAAGTTGGAATATTTCCAGTTTTCTTGTTACATGCATGTACTGAGCTTCTTGTAAAGGTTAGGGTTAAAAGCACAATGGGTAGCAACATAATATAGTTGTTCAAAGCAACTATCATTATACTATCATGATAGTACAGTTCTTATTACTTTTGTTTGGAACTCTTCCGTGAGATATAACTCAGTCAAATGCAGAGACATATTGGAGGTAAAATATTTCTTGGTCAAATGCAAACTTAATCTTATGCAGAGAGGTCCCATATAAATTAGGTACACACCCATTCTTTCTGCAATGCTTATGTTTCACTCTTTTTAATTCCTTCCAAACCAACAGAAAGTTGGAAAGGTTTCTTTGTCAGCAGAACAGCCTTCTAAAAAATGAATCTGACCAAATGTGGTATGCAGAAGAAGCCAATAAAAGGAAGATAACACTGAATCAGGCCACAGCAGATGGATGAGAAAAGAAACTCCCCTAGTTTTCCTCCACCCCTCATTCTTAAGCACCTGTCTCCTCCCTTCTGGTCACATGACCCAGAGTATAGCTACTATTAAGGGGTTGGAAAGAAACCATGATCTTTGTGCTTTCCCTGGCATTTTTTTTTTAAAGCTACCTGATTAAATCTTTATATAGAAAATAAAACACTTTGAAGTAATAGCACATCCATACTTTCTATTTGACCCATTGCCACTATGGGGCACTCTCTGCTTCCTGAATGCAGGAATGAATAACAATGTCCTCTCACTTTGAGACAATTTCAAATGCATACTCCAGCTGTGTTTTCCAGATTTGATTCAGATTTGCTGCTTTCTTACCCGAGCCTCTTCTTTTGTCTCCTTGTGTTGACATCTGGCGACTGCCTGCGTTGGTCCCTGCAATTCTCTTGGCAAGACTCATGAAGGGTTTGCATTTGCCTTGTCTTCTTTTCATGACTGAGGGGGACTAACCCAAGGTCACCCTGCTGCCTTTGTGGCTATGGTGGGATTCAAGTCTCCCTGTTTCCAGCCTAGTGCCTTAAATACTACACCAATAAGCTCTCCTTAAGCCCTTTAGAGTGGATGATTTCCAACTCTTTCATTCTGATATTAGCCCCCAATCTGATTGGCTTCAGTGTCTTGTTTCATTTCCTCCAGTGACTGACTGTTGCCTTTGGACAGCTATTGGTCAGCAGTTGATTTTTCTTTTCTTTATCTTTTTTATTTAAAAAAAATAGATACTTTTGTGGTTGATATAATAATGTCTGTTAAATTAATGAACTAGCCACAACCATAGACACTCATTCTCCATTTAATCCTTACAACTCCTATTTTTTTTTGTTTCTATCCAGTCTGGATGATGTATGCTTTCATGCTTCCTCGACACTCCTGTCCATAGCACTGTATAGTTTCCCTTCTCTTCCTGTAAAAGTATTCAAGAGAAGACTTTTGTGCATTCTAGGAACACTGTGCTTTGCTTCTACAGAAATGAAATATTAGTTCTTCCTTGCTACAAAGTTTCTTTTAACCTACCATAAAAATAGGAAGAAAAGAACAACCTGTGCCCTATATCTTTGACATTGTTATATCACAGGAACACAGGGGGAAAGAGAGAGAGAAAAAGAAATGTCTGTTTTTGTGTCAAAGACATAAATATGGAAAAGGGATGGGGATCAGTGGTGGTATGCTACCAGTTCGGCCTGGTTTGGCTGAACTGGTAGTAAAAAAAGCCTCCAACAATCAGCTGAGAGGAGGAAAGAAAGTCTCAGAGATCACCTGAGAGGAGAAAGAAGAGAAAAGCGCAGGAACAGCCCTCCCATCTACCTCTGCACTTTTCTCTTCTTTGTCCTCTCAGCTGATTGGCGCTGCAGGCCTCAGCTGGTGTGTGGAAAGCTGCGTGCATGCATTAGGAATGTGTGCATTATGTGTGCATGCATGCACAAGCGATCACTGAACTAGTAGTGGAACAGGAAGGATCCCACTGCTGATGGGGATGAACACATCCATGTGTGCAAACATCTAGAAAGCAAAGGAAAGGTTCTGAGACTACTGAACAATCAACAATTTGAAGGTTTTGAAGTTGATCTAAGAAACAGCTTGAGATGGTATAGGATACCCTCAAGTTAACACCTTTGTCTGTTAGTTACAGTTCAAGCATTGTGTTGGCAGAAATTACATCGGAGGAAACTTTGGGGTTTTCTTACTGTGGTAAATTTCATTTTTCACAATCAATACATACCTTATTGAAAGGCATGGTTCCCTATTTCACTAAGTCAACTGTGGTTGCTTTGCAATGGTGAGAAGAATTAACATTTTTTTTCCAGTAATCATTTCAATCCCATTGATATCTCTCATGATAACATGAAAGATACTCTTTCCTGATTTGAGCTGTAAAAACCACTGTGCTAAAATAAGTGTGTAATGGACTGTTTGTTGTGTTTATCTCTACTTAGTGGAGAAATTGAAGGATGAAGTTAATCCTCCTATATCTATGCCTTGTAGGCATATCTTATGCTGGTCCAGTGAGTATTTCAGAACCAGACACTTTATTGCATTTCATTTTTTTAATTCCCTGCTTGTGAAACTCAGTCATATATCTATTTCTTCCTTTTCTCTAGCTGCGCAAACCACGTAGGGCAGGATATGGAAGCAAAAGTGAAGAAGTAAGTACATTTTTCACCTTTTTTTTTTTTACTGAAAAAGAGGCCTTGGATTTATTAATTCAAGCAAAAATTATCCTCATCCCACAGGTTAACTTTTCTCCCATCATTCAATCCATTTGTGGATGCTCAGAGTTTATCTTCAAATCTAGTTTGAAGATCATAAAGTATGCAAAGTCACAATGGAAGGACACTGTTAGAGGACAAAGGTGAAGGACATACATTGTCTTGAGAGGACCATGGGTCAATATCTAACACAGAGAAATTATGTGTGAATAATCTAGCTGAGGATAAATGAACTAATTTTTTAAAAATACCTAAAAGTAAAAATAAAACGTTCATATATATTTTCAAAACACCCTTTTCCTTTAAGAGGAAAAATCTGGAAGAATTGGGATTTCATCTGGGTCCAGATGGTTATATTTAAGACTATGATCTCATTTTTTTTTAACATTTAACCAACTGGACTATTCTGAAGTAGGAGTTGCAGGCTTGAATGGTCAGTAGTCAATTTTATTTCCAGCATTGAGAGTGATAGTCCAGAAGTTTTGGTTACTCAAAATTGGAAACTTTAACATGGGTGGACTTCAACTTTCAGAATTCCTTAACTAGCCACATTTTAATAAAATGGTAAGAGCCACAGTGGCACAGTGGAATGCGGTTATTGCCAGGCTAATTCTGCTTCCTGCCAGCAGTTCAATCCTGGCTGACTAAAGGTTTGAGTCAACCTTGAGTTCATCCTTCTGAGGTTAGTGAAATGAGGATCCAGATTGTTGGGAGCAATATGCTGACTCTGAAAACCACTTAGAGAGAACTATAAAACATTGTGAAGCAATATATAAGTCTAAATCAGGGCTGTCAAACTCCTGGCCCATGGGCCAGATGTATCACATGCTGGCCATGCCCATGTCCAGTTTAGGGAAGGGGGGAAAAGTCCTGATATGTCATGTGATGCTGCCCACGATGACATGAGTTTGACACCCCTGGTCTAAATGCTATTATTATTGCTAAAATGCCGGTAGTTCAGCCTAATGAACAATATTCTTATTTACCCAAAAGACACAAGATAATAAATCTATTTGCTTACAGATGATGCAGTTTGGTCCATATGGTTATATAAATTCACCACAAGTAAGTCTTTCTTCCTCTTCTTGGAAGAATAATACTATTACACACAATGAAATGTACAATAAATGAAAATGAATCTTGAAATTTAAATGTATTACTTTTGAAAAATTACTGTAAGAATTGGAGAGAAATCTGTCACTACTAAGAGGCTTCCAGCTAACTCAGTGTGAAGGTAGGAAGGAGATGGTATTGGTTTCATCAGATTTTATTTACTTTTAACTTTATTTTATAGTAGGATATGCCAGTTCTTAGTATCCTCTGAGGCAAAAGATATAAACAAAAGCAGTTGAAAACAACATTTCAGCTTTAAAAGGAGTATAATAAAGGGCAGATTATAAAGCAGCTTTTTTGAAGCATGACAGACATAGAATATGATCTGACATAACATTCTACTTGTACTAGCGTAAATTCTCCTTAGAGCCAACCTCAGTTGGTCATGCCCCTGTAGTTTTTATTGCAATAATATGAAAGTGATTTGCCTTTACCTTCCATATCAACCTTCCTGCCCACATACAACCTTGAAGTTTCTTCTTTTCCCATCCAGGTACTAATCAAAAGGGCTGTGCAATGCTTTGGATTTAATTCAGAAGATACATCAGAAAGAACAGGAATAACCAAACACCTACCGAACCTTATTAAAGAAATGTTCCAGAAAATGTTTTTTGATTTACATTGCACAAATCTTACTCACCAACTGTGATCCTAATTAGGTTTTCATGATAAGCCAAAATCAGCTGCCGCAAATGAAACAGTGAATGTTGTGCATTGGGAGGATGTGTCTCCTAAAAATGGTTAGAAAGTAATTTTTGCACTAATGGGAAGCAAAATGTGAGGATGACACTCTAAACAAAATAATCTAAACATAAGGTCAAACTTTTAGAAAAAAATGCAGGTTAAATGTCCTCCAGTAATATCACTGCATAAGTATTCATCAGCGACTTACTGCTGAAAAATATACATCTGATCACTTAGATATTACCTGTGTCCACTGCCCTAATTCTGGTAATAGGTTTATTACTGTACATCCAGTACAAACCATACAAACATGCAGGCTTCAATCAAAATTCTTCCCTGATCTGGATTATTGAATGATAGCCCAATGACACTGCAAAGTTGAAAGGTCTCTTGAGTCTTAAAACTATATAATGGTCTTAAAACTATATAATATATCTGTCAGTTGGAAGTACAACAGTATTTCAACTGCTGTCACCTTGCTAATTGAGGGTTAATTCATGTTAAAATTTTGCAGATATTCTTATATCTTTGAATGCTAACATTATCAGGACAGGAGGATCCTACTTAGAGTTCCTACTGAAAATACCCGTTAAAATTTTATACTATGTTATGTGGGATTCTGTACAACCCATCTAGTAGTGGGATCCTACCTTAGTCACTTTCAGTTCGGTGGGTGATTGTGCATGTGTGCAAGTGCATGCACCTCTAATGAGCACACCAGTGGTGGAATTCTTTTTTTTTTACTACTAGTTCTATGGGCGTGGCTTGGTGGGTGTGGCAGGGTTGTTGTTGTTTTTTTTACAGATACTGTAGAAGCTCCAGACAGAAGTGGTGATTGCTGGTTCTCCAAACTATTCAAAATTTCCACTACCGGTTCTCCAGAACTGGTCAGAACCTGCGGAATCCCACCTCTGGCGCATACCCCTAACAAGCCAATTAGCTGAGAGGATGAAGAAACAAAGAGCTAGGAACGACCCTCCCACTCTCTCATGTGCTTTTTGGTCTTTTATCCTCTCAGCTGATCAGGTGATCAGAGGCTTTTGTTCCTCCTCTCAGCTGAATGGAGGCTTTTTTCTTTTTGCTACCAGTTCAAGTGAACCGGTCTGAACCGGTAGCATACCACCATTGAACCCATCTCTTCCCAAAAAATATGCTTCCATTTTAAATAGTAGGGAAGTGTCTTCTACCAGGGAAAACGTTAGATTTCTTCCAGGCTATGTAATGCTTTTATAATTGTATCCATCTATACCAGTCTAAATCTTGCAATATCCACTGAAAATTTCATGTAATAGAAATATTAATCAGTGATGTTATTTCCATAGAATTGATCGCCCATGTTCTCTTTTTTTAATGCTTGTTCTCTTTCTTTTATTTGCTAGCCACAAGGGTTTTCAGGTGGCTTAGAAAATGGATTAATTTCTAGTTTTATTTTATTTGCTAGTCACCTAGGATTTTCTAAATTAGGTAGATTAGAAATTGGATTAAACATTATAAACAATAAAACAATGTTAATGACATCATTTTCTAAAATTATTTTAGAAAATGTGTTTAAGATATAATTCAAATATTGTCACTTTGTGACAAACCTTTATGAAGCCTTTGCACAGAAGAATCTTGTGATACTATCTAAATTCTTGGATAGTTGTTGTTAAAGAGTGCATTTACAGAAGATCCATATTTTTGTCCCTAAACCTTCCAAGGCATATCAAAACTGTTCTCTGATTATATTCAGTTATGTTGGCCTTTAAATGCAGAAAACTTGCTTACTATGAATGGAATGGAATGGAATGGAATGGAATAGAATAGAATAGAATAGAATTCTTTATTGGCCAAGTGTAGTTGGACACACAAGGAATTTATCTTGGTGCAGATGCTGTCTGTATACATAAAAGAAAAGATACATTCGTCAAGAGTCAAGAATCATAAGGTACAACAGTTAAAGATAGTCATAGGGTGCAATAAGCAATCAAATCATACTAGGAAACAGTCAATATAAATCTTTAGGTGACAAGCAGGAGGGGATGGGTGATAAGGAGTGATGAGAAGGATTGATGAGAAGGTTAATAGTAATAGTAGTGCAGACTTTGTAAATAGTTGAACAGCGTTGAGGGAATTATTTGTTTAGCAGAGTGATGGCTTTTGGGAAAACAACTGTGTCTAGTTGTTCTGGTGTGCAGTGCTCTATAGCGTCATTTTGAGGGAATGAATTGAGACAGTTTATGTCTGGGATGTGAGGAGTCTGTAAATATTTTCACAGCCCTCTCTCATGAGCCCACCAATACTCCCTCCATCTAAACAATGAGAAGAAATCAAAATGGCATTCAGCCACAACTCTGTCTCCTAAAGCTAGCATGGCTCCTGCAATAACAGAAATCTCTTTATCCCCACTTCATCCATAAAGAAAACAAATCAACTGCAGCTCCTTTTTATATTCCAGGAAACCTGTGGGTTACTCCACAATTCATCGCAAATTGTTATGGTGACAACATAGTATGCTGACATTTTTGTAACCAGAAGTTTACTTAATAGTTTCAGCCATGTTTATATGTTATTGAAGCAGGGGAGTAGACACTGCCAAAAGAAGAGGAAACTGATATTCAAGTGGGTCCCAAAGCCAGTCCATATCATGCAAGAGTAGAAGCTGAGAAACAACTCCAAAGTGGATCAAACCAGTCAAAATAACAGAATATACAAAGTTGGAAGGAACTTTGGAGGTCTTCTAGTCCAAACCTCTGGTCAAGTAGAAAATCCTATATCATTTCAACAAATTGTTGTCCAATCTCTTTTTAAAAACCTACACTGTCGTAGCACACACAATCTCTGGAGGCAAGTTAGAACTAATTAATTGTTCTAACTGTCAGGAAATTTCTCCTTAGTTCAAAATTGCTTCTCTCCTTGATTAGTTTTCACCCACTGCTTCTTGTTCTGCCTTCAGGTGCTTTGGAGAATAGCTTGACTCCCTCTTCTTTGTGGCAGCCCCTGAGATATTGAAAGAGTGCGATCATGTCACCCCTTCTTTTCATCAAACTAGACATACCCAGTTCCAACAATGGCTCTTGGGTACTCCTCCAGTACCGATCATCTTTGTTGCTCTTTTCTGTACTCTTCCCAGAATCTCTACATCTTTTTTACATTGTGTTGACCAAAACTGGATGCAATATTCCATATATGGTTTTACCAAGGCATTATAAAGTGGTATTAATACTTCATGTCATCTTGATTCTATCCCTTTATTCATGCAGCCTTGGATTGATTTGGCTTTTTTGACAGCTGCAGCACACTGCTGGCTCATAGAAGCTTATGTAGGAGCCCTAAATTTCTGTACATTTTTGTCATCTAAAACCTCTTAGTCTTGCAAAAAATCAACTACAGTGGAAGAGCAACAAAGTACAACATTAAACATTTTATTTCCATGTGCTAAAACTCTACACTATTTTTTTTAAAAAAAACTTTTATTTCAGATTGCTGGTTCCTTTTATGGCTACCATTCAAATTACCCACAGATGTTCTCCCAGTGGCCTATATTGCCTCTGCAGAGATTTTTCCTCTGGCCACAATCAGCCTCATCAACCCATCAAGCTTCTAGGGTTCCTCAACAGAAGCCTCAACAAATTCCAGGAACTAAGCAGCCCAACGAAAGGCCACAGTTACCACCACAACAGCAACCAAGATATCAGCAGCCACAACCTCTGCCAAAACAGCCACAAAAGACCAACCCATCTCAGACTTACCCACAAGTGCCATTTCAGCATCCTAAGGAGGGAAAACAGCAACAGCCCCAGGTAAATGAGTAGATTTGAGATTATTATAAGATCTGTAGTGGTGCAGTAGGCTAAATCTGCATTCCACTGCCAGGAGTTCATTTCTCACCAGCTCAAGGTTGACTCAGCTTTCGATCCTTCCATCATTCAGAGGTTGGTAAAATGATGACCCAGATTGTTGGGGGCAATATGCTGACTCTGTAAACCATTTAGAGAGAGCCAGGAAGCACTAGGGAGTGGTATATAAGTCTAAGTGTTATTGCTATTTGTAGAATCCTGAAGACATCAAATAAAAACAAGAATTATTCTTCTTGAGAAATAAACCTTCCAAACTGGAGTAGAGGATTTGAAGAAAGAGATTAGGAGAGGAGAAAATGTTTACTCTGTTCATTAGTTGAGTCAGTTGATTCACAATTGCATCAGGTTATTTGATTTAGGCTTAATTAGTTTGCTAATTTTTCAGCCATGGTTTGTCAACTAAGTTTATGTTCAACTTTGTGTACAAACCCAGTTGATACTGATCAAAACATAATCAACATATTTCTGTGTACCATGTAATACACAAACATAGAGTGTGATAAGAGCTTGTCCTAGATGTTTCTTAAGGTATAATGTTTACTCAAGAGAATACTGCATGTATCTACTCAAATGGACTCCACAAAAGCTTATGTCAAATAAATTTATTAGCCTGTAAGATGCACCAAATCTCTTGGCTGGCTTAGCTGCACTTGACTAACATAATACACGTGACATTTATTTATGATCAAAAATCAAACACAAATTTGTAAAACATCATTAAGTTGCTCTACAGAAGGCATTGTGTTGGATTAATATACGTACCACTCTGGGAACTTATTTCAATCTTGGAGCTGACTGGCACTATTTATTTTCTAAACATTTACTGTGGTGATTTAATTCGTTTTCTGGGAGACTCCATTGGTATATGTACAGGCAGTAGTTGCATAAAAAGAAGATAATGTGCATTGAAAGGAAGTTTGCACAGACAGAACAGAATAACAGAGTTGGAAGGGATCTTGGAGGTCTTTTACTCCAACCCCCTCCTCAAGCAGGAGACCTATACAAGTTCAAATTAATGGCTGTCCAGACTCTTTTTGAAAGCATCTAGTGATGGAGCACCCACAACTTCTAAAGGCAAGCCATTCCACAGATTTATTGTTCTAACTGTGAGGAAATTTTTTCTTAGTTAAAGGTGGCTTCTCTCTTTGGTTAGTTTTCCTTGCTTGTCTTGCCTTCTGATGCTTGGAAAATAGGATGACGCCATCTTCTTCATGGCAGCCCCTCAAATATTGGAACACTGCTATTATGTCACCTTTAGTCCTTCTTTTCACTAGACTAGTCAGACCCAATTCTTGAAACCATTCTCCATATGTTTTAGCCTCCAGTTCCCTATATATCTTTGTTGTTCTTTTCTGCAGATTCTCAATATATTTTTTATATTGTGACCAAAACTGGATGCAATATTCCAAGTATGATCTTACCAAGGCTTGTTCACTTAATAAAAATCATGGTTACCTAGGATCTAGTTCTGTTTGGATTTACAGGTTATAACCTAATAGTGCTGTCACTATACCATTTGTGTGTTCAGCTTCAAGTCTTCATGTTGGAAATCACACACATTGCAATCCTTTGGTGTCTTCTCAGGAGTGAAATTACATCAGCTTAAATGGCACTTATTGCCAAGAAGCAAATATTAAATAGCTTGGGTGCATCTATTCAGAGAAGTATTTCTCCTATTGCCCATATTATTTAGAATTAAGCTACCAGAACATAAATATTTTGTAGTCCTTTCAGTAACCCAAGACTGCCTCAAAAGATTATTGTGCTGCATTCATCGCATAGTGACACTGCAATTATTTTTATGTTGTAAATATATAACAACTGGTTCCTTTCCTTTTCCAGGGTTTTCCTCCATATTCGCAACCACCTTGGCATTTTCCACAGGTATGTCAATTATTTTAATGTAGAAATCTGATGCTGGTTGATTATACAATAGTTTTATAGTTTATTGGTTTGGGTCTGTAAAAAAAATACCTTGGGAAGACAGGGATAGAGATAGAGATTGTGATATAAAAATCTGTGAGTGGTATATACTGCCTTTGTGGAAAAATCCTTCCTGTATTCAAACATGAGATAAAGCCTGTTCTGGAAATATTATCTATTATGACGTGCTCATGCATTCTCCTGCAAAAATACAACTAAACTCAGCATAATTCTTACAAAACACTAAATCATTACCATGGCCTTAATCAACTTTATGCCTTCAGATATATGGATTTCAAGTCCAAAATACTTATCTGGCAGGGTATTCTGGGAATTAAAGACCATATATTTGGAAAGTGTCCAATGAGTAACAGTTATGAATCGAATAACCATTAGACTGTATTCTCCTTTAGTCATGAAGCTCACAAAGTGAGTTTAGGTCACATTTGCCTCACAAGATTGCCATGAAGATAAAAAGGAGATAAACTCTGTGTGTGCCTTGACTAAATGCACCTTTTGTGGAGCTCTTTGACATTAAAATACATTTGAGATTCCTTTCGTTTGCCTCTAATGCTTTTTAGGAGAGGATAGTAATTAAATTGTTATATTTGGGGGAAGACTGTTTGTGTTAAAAATCAGCAGGATTTAAGATGAGTTTACAGGAACATGGCTAACCATCGTCCAAGGAACCAGTGTTCTCTATTTTTTATTTATGACATAATACAATCCTAGAGACATCACCTTAAAGCAAAGTGTACATGCAAAGAACTGAAAAAAAATGCAACACTGATTATCCATTGATGGTTTAAAAGAGCACAACTAAACATATTTCAAGGAATCAGTAGGCTCTGTGTATTTATTGATGATGTAACCCTGGGGACATCTCCCTAAGGCAAGAGTCTCCAAAACTGGCTGACTGAGGAATTCTGGGAATTCTAGTTTTAAGGTTGCCAAATTTGGAGACCCTCGCCTTAAGGCAAGATATCAATGAAACATGGTTATCATTTAATTATCATGATAACTTCAAAGCCATCTGACCATTGTTTTTACTCTAGATTTTTGGTCCAAGAGGCTTCCAACCAAAACACTATGGGCAGGGGCGGGATTCAAAATTTTTAACAACTGGTTCTGTGGACATGGCTTAGGTGGTAGATGTGGCTTGATGGTTATGTGACTGGATGGGCATGGCTTGGTGGTCAAGTTATTGGCTGGGTGTGGCCAACTCAATATCACTCACATCTCCTTGCCTGGCCTCTCATGACTGGGATGCTGCAACAGTCATAAGTGTGAACAATGGTCATAAGTCACTTTTTGCAGTGCCATTGTAACTTTGAATGGTCACTCCACACAAGCAAAGTACCAGCAAAGGAGGAAAAAAAAACTCCAGAAAAATTCCAGAGACAGGAAGTCTAGTCCTGCCAAGAATGTAATTAGGGTTAATGAAGAGGCAGTTTCTGTAAGCAACACCAGAATGTTTCCTTCCTGCCTTCCTTACAGGATTAGGCCAGTAATTTCTTCTAACAACCAGTTCTCCAAACTGCTTAGAATGTTAACAACTGATTCCAGTGAATTGGTGCGAACTGGTAGAATCCCACCCCTGACTATGAGTCTTATCAGGGAGAGAGATATTCTCTTTTGAGACTTATTGTTTCTTTTGATAAAGGGTTAAACCAATTCTTTTAGCAACCAAACCAACTCTTCAATATCCCTTTTTGTCATGCCACTAAGTTGTAGTGACTTGGTTGCCTACTGAAATTAAGTGGCAAATAACAATTTAGTGTCTAATTGTTACTAATTATAGTAGATATGGTCCTGAAAGTATTTTAAATGTTTCTTATTTTTTCCTGTTGCCTGCCTACCATAACTGTGTAACCTCACCTCACAATGTCAGTACTAATCTAATCAGAGTAACTAAGGTACCACACCACTTGTAGCTCAAACATTCAGTTACGTTGATCTGGGCAACCAGATATTTTTAGTCCCAAAATAATAAAGCCAAAATCATGAACAGGAGTAAACAGTCCTGAGATTATATGAAGTCCTTCTCTGATAAAATATGTGGTCCCTGAAACTCTAATATTTCATTGGCAAGCTAATCAATATGATCTGCTACATAAATAGCTTACTTGTATATCACTACAATTAGAAAGTGCCAGTCAATCAGATTTCTCTTAACCAATCAGGTGAACCTTTCATTATTACTGTGATTGTCAATGCTCTGTTTTTAGAGGCAAAATTGCATACGAAGAATGTTCTGTAGAACATTTCTTAAATAAGCTGAAAAACGACTAAAATTAAACCACATATTTCTAATTTTATAATAAATAAAATAAATAAATAAATTCTGCCGTTCCATGCTAAGTGAGTACTGAAACTTTAAGTGTACATCTTACTTAATATGAAAAACTTTAAAAATGGTGAAGAATCCTTTTACTTCTGAATTTTGTGTTCTGTTTTTAAGATGTTTATTGAGTTTTTAAATTCACGTATTCTCTTAATGTGCAAGTAAAAACAAACTCTTAACAATCCTAAAAAATTAATAGAAACTCTCATAGTAAATGTGTCCTTAGTTAAATTTTCCATTTAAAAAATGTCAAACAATTGAGTGAAATAAAGGGAATGCTTCAGTACTTAAAGTTGTATAATGCAACTGAAGAAAGATTTCAACTAAATACTTCAGCAAAAGAATAAACATAATAAAATATACTTTATTACTCCACTGATGTTTTTCTAACTTTGGTTTATAGTCGTATCTTCAAACATGAACCATCCACCCATCATTGTGACATAAACTCTGTTGTCACTGTGGTTATATCATACAATGATGACCTAGAAGGCACTATGAATGGGTAAAGATCCTGCCAATATATATTTAAAATCTTTTCAGTTTCCCAAGTGCTGATATTTACCAACTATTGAAAAGAGGGATCAGGATCAAAAAAAGAGATGAGAGGAGAATGTAATGTCTGAAATCCTGACAAAATGCATCTCAGTCTATAATATTTTCTCCAAAGTGTGCAGATTAATAATTATCCCAGGTATCTCCTAGAACAAATTCATATGTTGTTCAAATAGTCCCACCCACTATAATCTCCAGGGAACCAAGAACAGCTATGGGTAGCACCCCTATGTACACCCACATTATCCCCAATAAAATAATTATCCTCCCAATGTTGGCTTATGCTCAGACCACAAAACATAGAAAGACAAAGAGAGGTTTGAATATAGATGTGTATATTTAAAAAAAAGAATACAGTTACAAGGGAGAATAAGGTGATCAGGAAAATTAGGGAAAAAGTAATGACTAAAATATTGATTATTTTTTAAATCTCATATTTGTTATTTTTATAAATAATTCAAGGTGCTGAACAAACGTAATACTTGTTCTTCCTCCTATTTACTCCACAACAAAAACCCTGCAAGGTGTGTTAGGTTAAAAGTGAAGGGGACTGGCCCAGTAGTGGGATTCAAATATTTTTACTACCGGTTCTGTGGACATGGCAGGGGAAGGATATTGAAAAATCCCCATTCTCTCCCCACCCCACTAACCTGTTTTCCAGCTCTGTTCTCCTGTGCAGGGCAACAAAAGAAACAAAAGCCAATCAGCTGGGACTCGAGAGGCAGAGAATAGATGGGGGCAGTCAGAAGTGGTATTTGCCAGTCCTCCGAACTACTCAAAATTTCCGCTGCCGTTTTTCCAGAACTGGTCAGAACCTGCTGAATACCATCTCTGGCCTGGCCCCAAATCACCCAGCTGGCTTTCATGCCTATGGAGAGACTAGAACTCGTGGAACCCCTGATTTCTAGCCCGGTGCCTTAACCATTAGGCCAAATTGGCTCTTGATAGATCTTAAATAAGTATACTTGACTGATAAACATTGAGTTATTACTGTCTAGGGAGATTTTCAGTCATCCAGATTATGGTTGTTTCAGGGGTGCTTTTTTCAACAGGCAACTGGATTTTCCGGATTTTCTTTCAGCTCTGAGAGCTGAAGAAGCTTCTGTGATGAGAAACAAAACATCTTTGCCTCTTGATAAAGCATCCTTGGGATTGAGTTATTATTCCATTCGCTATTTAATGCTTCCATCCTGTATTTCCCCAATCCTTCCTGACTTATTTATTAATTTCCTTAGCATATGCCATTTGGACAGCAACCTGTCAGCAACGAAGAAGGGGTAAGTATAACAATTAAATGCACTAATCTATATATGAGCTACGAGTAAAGCAAAATCGAGGCATAGTTTGAGAAGAACTACCATGATTTTCAAAGAGACCTTGATTATACCACAGTTGCTAGTTCTAAGGCTTACATTTGCTGTGCATTGAATCATATTTCTTTTATCATAATTATGCCTTGGAGGTAAGATCTCTTTAGAATATTTGGCTTTTTAGGGCAATTGGAAACACCTGATTAAGATATGATTATTTTCTCCTTTGCATTTTTAGACTCCATATTTTGGATATGGCTACCATGGATTAGGAAATCCTCCTCCTTATTATTCTGAAGAGATGTTTGAACAAGACTTTGAGAAACCCAAGGAAAGAGAACCCCCTAAAGAGAACCCAGCATCAAATCCTACAACAAATTCAACAGTTTCAGACACAAATTCAACCATTCCAGCCAGCCATGGAGAGAATGCTACTCTTTCAGGAATCAGCACAACAAATAATGAGGCCAATTTTCCAGGTCTTTCCAAAAAAATTGTTAGTGGGAACGGAATCCCAACACTTTCTCCTACTGGTCATATGTCAGGACAAAATGAAGCAGCCCAGAATGGCTTTGATCAATCAAATTATAGACCTAAGTCTACAAATACCAATGTTTTTCACAACCTTTTTTCAGGTAGTCAACAACCCAAGGGACGTGGTACATATATTTATAAACCCAATCCAGATATAACTAATTCAAGACATAACACTTTAGTTTCTAGAGGAAATCCATTGATGCAAGCTGAAAACCCCGAAGACCCTTGGGTTTATAGAGACAATTCAGTTCACAGAGCTAATCTGCAGAGAATTAACAGTAATCACCCAACTGCAAAAAATAGGCCAAACTCACATGGGGAACAAGAAAATTTTCATTATCCTGGAAATAATCCATTAAGCTGGAGAGCTCATCCTAGCTCTGATCCAGGACCTCAGTGGAATAAGAATCCAGCATATGGAGGTAATAAACAACCTAGTTCTCCATCAGAAAGCCATTCTCTGAGCAAAGTAGAAGAAAACACTGATAGGTATCACCCTTCTAGAAAACAACAGTCAAATGGTCAATTCCATAATGACATATTTTTGGATACGAGGGGAACTCCATTTGAAAAAGAAGCCCATAAGAATGATTGGAACGAACAGTCCTTTATTCATCCAGATCCTCAGAGAGAACAATTTCCATCTTTACAAAACCGAATGTGGAACCAGAAAGATGTAGAGATAGTTAAAGAAACTCCCCCAGGATATAATTCAGTGTACTCCCCAGGTTCTTTTCATCAGAGGGAACATGCTACTTATTCTGATAAGAATTCTTACAGGGAGCAAGCTCCTTCCTTTTACCCCAAATTTTGGGATGACAAAGAGAATTTCCCTACAATAGAGCATCTAGGGCAAAGAGAAAGGCCATCTTTTTCGTCCCTTTTGCCTTCAGATCAAATGCACAGGAGTGAATATCATGGAAGCATTCAGCAGGAAAATGAATTATATTCCAGGCAAAATATACAGCCCCATGAAAAACATTTGGCTGATTCTGATATTCAATACCAAAATCCCCCCTATAATCCAAGTGAGCACCATATAAATCCCAAATATTATACAGAACAACCAGCCAATGAAAGAGGCAATTTGCCATATGAGGAAATTAACAGATGGATTCCAAAACATTCTCCAGTTCATGGTTCAGAACATTATGAAAATGTTCCATATCATATAAGCAATATACATGGTCACACAGAGAAGAATCTGCCATACTCTCCACCACAAACTAGTAATATTTTCCAAGGAAGATCACCTTATGATGAAAGAGATACATGGGCCACCAAAGTGGCTGACCCATCTGCTCTCAAAAAAACGTCATCCTACTTTAACACATACTCCTCAAACATCAGAAAAAATCCAACATATACTAAAGATACCTGGCAAGCTGTACATATTAGTGCACCCATTTCAAGTAATAATGGTCCTGGAAGGAGAAATTATCCTAATACAGGTGTATATCCAAGAGAACATGAAACCATCACCTCTCAACCTACTATCAATTATTTTTGCTGTGCAGGTGAGTCCCCAGGGGGAAATGAAAATATACTGGCACCTTTGAGAATTGCACCTCAATTCAATCTGGTTTCATGGGAACAAAAAAATAATCCAACTTATCCAGAAGGTAGTCATGCCTTGTATGCCAGACGTCCTGCATACCTAGCTGGTATCCAATCTCATCATTGGAACAATTCTTTAAAGTCTCATCAAAGAGAAAATCCAGGTGACTTTGGGGAAGAAGTAGCAGATCTAGAGATGAGTCTTCCATGCTCCAATTCTCTATTAGGACAAACAAGTGATCATGATACTATCTATGAAACTGGATTATTTCCTTCCAAGGGTATACTTTGCTCTAAAAATAGTATTAGAGGGGATGGCCATAGTGTTCTTGCTCATATTGTGGAGGTAAATCAGCCCAAGAGAGAGTTTGAAAGGGCAACTTTAAGGTTTCCACAACCACAAAGCATAAGAAATGAAGCTGTCAGTGATATTGATAGGAAGGCTCACCGTGCAACACAAGGGTTTGGGTGGACACCATGCTTTGGAAGTTGGTTAAAACAGCACATATCTAGTACTGGAGAGCCATTAGTGGATCAGCCTTCTGATGTCTTTTATTTAGATAATTCTATGCATGCTGGAAAACCTATCATGCTGCCTGAACCCCAGCCAATGTCTAGCACAGTCCCATCTCAAGATGTAGGAGAAGATCAATTAAAACTCACTTCTCCAGAAGAACAGATGGGACAACCAAATGAAAGGACAACAGATTGTTTACTCTTTCAAGATGAGTGATATATTAAAAAGAACCTTCTTTTCAGAATCTGCAAAAGCAGAATTATATCACAAATGGAAAACTAAATATGTCTGCAGCACTATGTCTATATCTCACCTTAAGTTCAAAGGCAGATGTTTGAGTGCAGATGTAGGTAAATGTAATGAAGACAACTATGCTGTTCCAAAATAGATTTGACATTTATTAGCTGAAATCTATATTTCATGTTTCTCCAATCAGGGTCTATCCAGATTTATCTGATTTGCATGTCTAAAAGCAATAACGGCTGGGATTATTGCAATTGTAGCTCATCAATTTAAGACAATCTTATACCAAACTTGAGACAGTCTTGAGGAAATTGGGTTGGAATAGGGAGTAGTAGAGAGTTAATCCAATCAAACCCAAAGAGCCAACTTTCTATTTGAATATTTTATTTTTAAAGTGTTATTCTGGTTGCTTTTTTTTTTTTTGTCTCTCTTCTCACAAATGGATAAAGCCTATCCATAACATTTTGCCCCTGCTCATCCTGCTGTCAATGTCCTGTATGTGTTTTGTCGTATTTTTCCTTTACAATTTTCACAAATGAAAAACTAAATAAATATGTCTGCAGCACTATGTCTATATCTCACCATAAGTTCAAAGGTAATTGTTTGATTAATGGCTAATTTTATATGTAAATATATGTATGCATGTAAAAACTGCCTATCTGTGTTCAGATGAATATATCTGCTAATATTACAAGCAAAATATTATGTCTATGCGAGGACCAAATTTTCCCATGTGCTTTTGGCCTCAGTTTGTCCAGAAAGAAAAATGTTGTCATCAAACACAGCACGTCAATAACATTTGTACTCTTCTTTGCTAGGCTACAAATGACTAGGTTAAAATAAATGCACTTTTACTCCTTTTCTGAAGCTCTTTGACATTAAAATGCATTCATTATGGGCAGAATTTTTCCTTTCATGTGCCGGTGCTGATTTTTAGCAGAAGATGGCAATTAAATTGTCACCCTTTTTTGTTTTCAATTTTCTGTTCAGAACCAGTAGAATTTAAGATGAGTTTACAGGAACACATCTCACCATCTTCCAAGGAACCAGTATTTCCTATTTCGTTACTGATGATATAATATAATCCTAAAGACATCACCTTTAAAGCACAGAGTTGTAAAAAATGCAACACTATTGTGTTGTCCATTGATGATCCCTCCTATCATTAAGAAAACAGAGTATCTAAAGCAGGGTTGACAAACTCACGGCCCACAGGCTGTGTCATGTGCTGGCCCTGCCCAGTTTAATGAAGGGGAAAAAAGTCCTGATATGTAACGCCACCTTGATGACACGAGTTTGACACCCCTGATTTAAAGCACACATGATATTTTCTTCCTGAATTCTGTTCCTTTTCACACACATGTAAGATGGCTGAAATCTGGCACATATATTATGTCAATAGCATAAGCCTAAGGATGACAGAGACACATCATTCTGTTTCCTGGAGTCTCTAAGACCTGTTTGAGCTCAGCAACCACTTTGACACTTATTCACCAGAAATGCCTTTCATCCTTTTGCAGATTGATGTATATGTTTATTGCTTTTTTTTTCTTATTCCCACCCACATTTCTCCCCCCACAAAGGTTGGAGAATGTATTGTATCAAACTAAGTTAAGAGCGCATGCAATCATGCAAAGGAAAACACTATGTTGTTCTGAATACATATGATCAAGGGCAGGCTTATATCAATATTTCCTTTTGGGCAACAGGAGGGAAGAAGTGTCTGAATAGAGAATGAAATGTAACATTTATTATTCTTTCCAACACCCCCCTCCCCAAAAAAGATAGAAAGAAATTACATGAAGAGGACTGGAAGTTTAATTGATCATCAACAAGACTACTCTGAAGACTGAACAGAATGGGAACAAATTTAGTGTTGGAAAAAATAGTACCTCCATAATCCAAGTCAAAAATGAATCAAATCAAGTGGGGGATTGCTGAGAAAGAAAATCCCAATTTCCCCCATTTATCTCTATGGGAAAGGCAGTTAAATGGGAGCTCAGAATGTTTTTGAGTGCTCCATTCTGAACCCCAAACTTTCCTTCTGTGACTCTGAGCAGGGGTCTAGAACAACACACTATGGCCAACATGCCACAACAAACTCACCCCGACCAACTCACCACAGGACAACTCAATGTGGGACAATTCAGCTCCATATTAATGGTTTCATCAAAGTACAAAAACATGGTCAGTTTCAATTACAGTACTGTGACTCTTGTATTTTTTTTTGGATTCACTTTCTTTTATTATTATTGGCCACAGTTACACTGAATTTTTTTTAACTTGTTTGAACTTTTGTACTTGTTGAATTGTCCTGTGGTGAGTCATCCCACAGCAAGTTGTCCTTAGAGATTTGGCCATGGTCCATTGTCCCAGTCTGCTGAGGCAGGGTCTATGCTGCCTTCTCTTTGCTTCCCAGTGAACATTATGCACAGCTGGATGAGACACAAAGGAAGTGAAGAAATACAGGTGCAGAGGTGCCATGTGTTACTTTATATCACACAAGAAAATACCCTTTTACCACAGCTGGAAAAGCGGTTCAGAAGAATTCCAGAAACTATGGGTGGCATGCTTTCCCTCTCTTGGCATCTTGTACAGAGATTGTACAAAGATAAGTAGCTCTATTCTTATGAAATAGGATTACCTAAAAAGCTCCTGCCAAAGGTAGGCTTCGACAATAGTATCTCAATAGCATCTCTGAGTAAATGTTTATCCCCAAATCTGTATTCTAAATCTGGGGTGGAACCTATGGCACACCAGACATCTCTGGACATTTCCATCATCTCTCACCATTAAGGAGTTTTGTCTCAGATTGATGGGAAATACTGCCTGTATTGCACCAAATAAACATATGGTTTTGATAAAATAAAAAAGGGGATTCTTAATTGAAAAATTAATCAAGGGGGAAAGAAGTTAAGGGCAGTCTAATCAAATAAAAAAAAACTCTTAACATCATCCTAAGGTTACTGAGAAGAAAGTCCCCCTAAGTTGAACAATATTGAATTTCAAGTTATTGAACACATCTGGCATATCAACCCAAAGTATGCATAGTCTTTTTTTTTTTGAAGCAAGATTTGAAAGACAAATGCCAGCTTCTTGGATTGAGCTCAGTGCTAACTTCCAGGCAACAGACAGTTCTGTCCTGGCCAGCATGCTCTGGAGATCAGGTTCTCCATCCTATACCAGCTGATGCTTCTGATCATTTTTCAAAGTCTGCTCTCTACTTTCCTCATCTTTACAAAAAGGATCTTAATTACATCTGCTAAATTTCTGCACCTTTGTTAAAGCCAGTGTGAGGGTTCCAATTCTACACAAGAAAAAAAAAGCTATTCCCAGCATCAGAGCCTTCAGCAAATATTGCCTTATACTAAAAATGTTATCTAGACTCATAAAAACGCTAGATTAATAGTCTGAAAAATAAGAGCTGAGCTTTTAGCTCCTCCGCAAAAACATAGCCTGGGCTAGAAGTCAATTCCAACATTCCTTCCCATGACAAGGATCATTTGCAGTATTTGACCTCTGGGTTATCAGGAAATGTAAGTGCCAATCCACATAAATGTTAGAGCATCCAAGTATCACAGAGGAAATAAAACCCAGGGCAACACTGTGTGCAGAATGAGGACTGAAGATATGCAAGGAGGGCTTGGTTGACTCAGTTCTCGGTGTCTCTAATTGCATTTTATAGGAGATGCTAAACAGGCTATAAAATCATTCCCCCACGGGATTGCTTAAATCTTTCTCTTTATAATGAGGGTCATTTTGCTGGTTATTGTAAGATGTTGGCACATGAGTGGTTCTCACTGTTTGGCATCAAAATAAAGAGCAATTAGTTAGTCTCAAACGGGTAAATGGCTTTAAAACATATGCCCTCAGGATGCAATTATTGCTTATAATTGCTTAAGACAAAGCCAACTGGATCAGATTAAGGGAGAAATGTGGAGCTCTCAAAATGTTTGGAACTGTGGCGGCCATAACCATCTCTGATTTGTGGCCAATCTAGTTAGGAATTATGGGATTACTAATCTGAAATGCCAGGAAACAGCAGGTCTGTTTGACACTCTGGGATGATAACATTTAGCATATTTCATCTACCAATCCTAACATCTTTGAAGATCACAAATTTGGAGCCATCTACAACAGTGATGGCTAACCTTTTCGGCACAAGTGCCGAAAAGGCACACACACGCACATCTCCCATGCATATGTATGCCTTCTGTACATGTGTGTGTGTCTCCCACGCATGCACCCTGCCCCATGCATGTGGATACATCCCCTGTGCATGTGCCCCACCCCATGTATGCACTGCAGAGACCTGAAGATCAGCTTGCCAGTGGGAGGCACGCACGCATGCATGGTGGAGCTGAGCTGGAGCAATGGCTCATGTGCCCACAGAGAGGGCTCTGTGTGGCACCTGTGACACACGTGCCATCAGTTCGCCATCACGGATCTATAGCAAGTATTTGAATTCTGATGATGGCGAATAGGAATTTCACAAACAGAACATGTGAAGACTTCCAGGTTCCATTTAACTGCTGCAGATGAGAACTGTGGAGAGACTTATTTTTTTTATAAACAGTTTTCGAACATCTTGATCAGTGGTGGGATTCAAACATTTTTACTACCGGTTCTGTGGGCGTGGCTTGGTGGGCGTGGCAGGGGAAGGATACTGCAAAATCTCCAGTCAGAGGTGGCATTTGCTGATTCTCCGAACTACTCAAAATGTCTGCTACCGCTTCTCTAGAACTGGTCAGAACCTGCTGAATACCACCTCAGAGCTTCTAAACTGATATCTCACTTATCTGAATAATATTTTGCAAACCACAATGATAATCAACAAACATTTCTCTTATTTTGTTTTGTGCACTTCTGAAAAAAATTGCCTAGCTGACAGTGGATGCTTTTCAAAGTGACTGGCAATCTTACTTGCCCTTAACCGATTAGCTAGTGATCACTGAAAACTGAAGCAGAATATTTCATTAAAAAGGTTAGCATTGCCACTTTTTTAGAGGGATGCTTGGAGGGTGGAGAAAAGGAACTTCCTAACATCTCCAATAGCAAATTAGCAGTTGTATCAGGATCTGTAGATTAAAAAAATAAATTAAAAATCAAGGAAGTTTATACAATGTTTATATTATATCAACAAAGCTCCAAGGATTGGTGGTGGGAGGCACTATTTGGTAATTTTCCTCCTTCCTCCTGTAGAAAGTTAATACCCACCCCTCTCCTAGAAAAATGAAATATTTTAGGAAATATTAAAAAGGCAGAATATTATACTTTCCTAAAAAAGTAATGGAGAAACATGCTCTTGGAGATGTAAAGCAGTACCAACCTTTATTAATAGCCTTCAGCAGACGTCACCATTTAACAGATAAAAAACTTATTGAAAGAATCCAAGTATCTAGGTAGCTCTATTCATAGGCAGAGCAATACTGCAGCCAGAAATCCATTCAAGGCAAGATATTTTGAAATTCCCTGTAGCAAGATCTGAATGAAGGTAAGACTAGCCTTCAGCCACACTAGGAAATGTCCAACACTCTTTCAGTTGCACCACTCCCAGCAAACTTCAACCAAACTTAGCTCAGATAAACACCGAGGATTTGCATTTCCTCTTTTGCCTATAGAGTCCACTATGACCCCTACATAACCCCTACATGGCCCCATGGAAGTCTAACAACAGCCAATAGAATACATGTTCTTGCACAGGAACAGGAAGCTCAAGGGCAAAGCCCAAGGGAAGGTATAAAAAACCCCACTCTCATCTCCATGTGGTTAGCTGCCAGGACCAATGTGGTTCTGCTTCATCATTAAACCTTCTTTCTCCCAGCTTGGAACTTACCCAGATGGATATTTCTTCCCACACTCCATTGCTGGAACCAGTTGATATGGGTAGGTGGGAAAGGTCCAGTCCTGGGTCCCTATTATATGTAGTGTTTGGGGTCTTGAGTCTTTCTCCTCTCTTAACTAATATCTGTATGAAGCCACTGACTGAGGTCATTTGGGTGCACAGTGTTCAACTGTGTCAGCTGATAACATCCTATTATACACCTATAATTGGATGTATATATTGATACCACCTCTAAGTGCAAATAGGAAAATCATCATTCCAGAACCCAGAGAACCATCCATAGTCAGTTTTGGTATAATGCAACCTATTATGTTACAGTCAGTATTATCACAGCAGCCATGCGGAAGCAAGCCAGCAATACACATCTTGTGAAGGCGGCTGACTCTTCCAATGTTGGCCTATCAAAGATTCATAAATCTCCATCTTCCTTATGCATCTTTGTTTTAAGACTGCAAAAAAACTGACAAATGCCATGGAAGTGATGTCTTCAAAAGTCAGCCTCTTTTAATTCATTCTACTTTCTATTGAGGGAATGGGGCATCATCTTCTCTGTACATTACACTTCTGTGCTGTAATCTTTTGTTCCAAACATCTGCAAAATGGATAATCACCAAATGTATAGAATCTCAGCCTTAAAATGTAAGATGAAAGTTATTTTGAGTCTAATGGCAGCTAACGGATTTCACCTTTTTTTCAGTCATTATCCTTTTCTGGAAAAGAAATATTTGAATTCAAGATTATCCTCCTTCAGATATTTTAAAAACTTTCTGAAAGCATTGTGTTACACCTATTGCATTTTTGTTCCATTCTTCCATAAGGTAGACCAGTAAGAAAGTTCTAGAATATGTCTGCAACACACAAAGTATTGGGTTTCAGTAGTTTTCTTTCTCTGACATTTTCTTCTACTGTACAGTTTGCAATTTGCTGCAGTATTTTACAACCAAGTTTAGCTAGATTCATACCGTTCATCCATACAATTAGCTGGATTCGAACAATGCAGGTTTATCATATGCAGTTGTTATTTATACCATATGCCTGTGATTCATATTATTTTTCCTGCAATTCATCATTAGTTAAAGACATTATTTTTTTAAATGGGGGAATTTAGTAAATAAACGTTAGTTTCAGCTTATGTTTCTACAAGAAGCAAAGAAGTCACTTAAAATCAGTTTTAAAGAAGGTTTTTTGGGGGGAGGAGGAACCAGAATATGCTTGACTATATTTTGTGCAGAATAATGTACCCAAATAACAAATGCATCTTCTGAGATGCACTCTAATGAGAAAAAATAGCATTTCTGTAACATTACCTTTGAGACCTCAAGTGTATTAACATTCATTTTTTTCATATTTTAAATGAATATGAAAAGCCAAGGCAGGCTGCCTGCCTTAAGTGCCCATTAAATGCTAAAATTAAACAGATGAATTGCTTCTACCCTTTAGGAACTATTAAAGGAACAAAGAGTCAAGAAATATGCCATAGACTAGCACTTGGTAGAACGACTATGAAGGCCTTGGAAAAGATAAGAGCAAATGCTACAATGCATATATGCCTATAAAGATCAGAGTCAGGCAAGGCATGGTATTTCCTATAGCACTTTATGGAAACAAATTTGAATATTCTTTATTGGCCAAGTGTGACTGAACACACACGGAATTTGTCTCCAGTGCATAAACTCTTGGTGTACATACAAACAACAAAGTGATATGATCATAAGGTCAACAGTAGAAGGTAAAAGGAAAGATGACAAAGATAATAGTAATAGTCATACTATGTGGTTAGATATCCTTAGGCATAAAACAGTGCTGTGGGAATTAGGTGTTTAGCCGTGGTGGCACAGTGGTTAGAGTGCAGTACTGGAGGCTAGTTCTGCTGACTGCTCATTGCCAGCAGTTCAAGTCCCATCAGCTCAAGGTTGACTCAGCCTTCCATCCTTCCAAGGTCAGTAAAAGGAGGACCCAGATTGTTGGGGGCAATTTGTTGACTCTGTAAACTGCTTTGAGAGGGCTGTAAAAGCACTGTGAAGTGGTATATAAGTCTAAGTGCTATTGCTATTAGCAGAGTGACAGCATGGGATGGGGGAACTGTCTTTGAAACTACTTGTTTTGGCATGCAATGTTCTATAATGGCATTCTGAGGAGAGGAGTTGAAACAGTTTATGTCCAGGATGTGAAGGGTCTGTAGATATTTTCTCAGCCCTCTTTCTGGTCTTTGCAGTATACAGATCCTCAATGGAAACAGGCTGGTTGAATGGAAGAAGTCGGATAAGAAGAATGTTAAATACTTTTGACCTTGGTGTCAGACAATCCTGAGAATAGGAGAACTGACACCTTAGGATTTCAAGTCAGGTATGTATGTATGTATGTATGTATGTATGTATGTATGTATGTATGTATGTATGTATGTATTTAATTTATTTGCCACCCATCTCATAGCAAATAAGTCTGGGCAGCTTCAAACATTAAAATCCTAACCCATAACTATCTTGAAATATTTTTAAAATATATATAATAAAAAAAGAATTAGAATAAAAAATAGAATAAAAATTGAAATCATATGCCTTTAACAAATCCACTCCTCTCTGTTTTTTTATTATGTTTACTAACCACAGTTCTACAAGTTTACAAACTAATTAATCAGTTTCTCCTTCAAGTTAAATAAAATACAAACCTACAATTCTAATTAAATCATCAAGGTAATAAAACTATTGAATTTGATCAAGAATATTATCGCAAATGTTAGCCACATTCAAGGAAATGGAACTATGCTGGTTAGATGAATATAAAATAAATTGCAACTGTCTGAAATGTAACCAGATAGGAAGCGATGCCATTGACTTTGCATCCTTATAGAAGATGCAAGGTTTAAAAAAAAAACCTGGCTATACAGTACATTCTAATTCATGAAATTGTTGCATTTGCCCTTGAGAACAACTGTTGACAGGGTAATAAAATGCTAATGTTAATCCTTTTCAGAGTTTGAGAATGGTTATTAATTTTAAATATCTTGAAAATCTGAAAAGGAGTTTGAATTTCTGGGTAGGGCACATTGATCCATTTGATCTTCTAAAACTCTATCCCATAGGTGTCAAACTCGTGGTATCACATTGCCATTGCGTGATGTATTGTGACATTTCCCCCTTTGCAGAGCTGGGGTGAGCGTGGCTTGTGCATGATGCATCTGGCCTGCAGGTTGCCAGTTTGACACCCCTGCTCTATCCCCTTGCTTGATTGCAGGAAGCCCTTGATCATATGTTGTCATCAAAATGACCTCTATTGAGAAACCATAGCGTTGCAGTTTTAGCAAGGAGGATCTTGCATATGTTGATTTGTATTTCTCTGCCATATCCAAAAAATAAAGACCCTTTGAAAAATAAAGCAATAATTTTAGCCAGTGGGCAATAATACAGATCATCCAATCTCTGTATTGCTGAAGCCAATTTCCCTCTTTAGTACCTTAGGTAAATATGGGCCCACTTTAAATATAATCCTTAAGGATTAGACAGAACAATTTCCCAGAGGGGCAAAAGAGGAACATGATCCCAACTGAACTTAAAACATTTTTTTTTAAAAATCTCCCTTAAGCCCCTGTCATACTGCACCAACGGATGCAAAGAGGATGTAAAATGGACAAAAAAGCTTGACATCCGTTGGTTAACGCGAAGTACTCACTGCCTCCGTTTTGCTTCCTCTGTATCCGTCCAGCATCCGTTTAATGTTTCATCCGCTCAGAAGTTTTGGCTGCCGCAAAACTTTTGCGCGGAAAATGTAATCCCAATTTGTCCATTCTGCATCTGCTACGCATCCATTCTTGCATCCGTTACGCATCCGCTATATCGCTAGGCATTCCGTTCGCATAGCGCAACTCCGCATCCGCGGACGCAGGGAAGGAGCAGAATTGGACACAGAACGGATGCAGAAACGGATGCCTAGCTGAAACAAAGCGTTTAAAACAGAAAAAACGTTTGCAGAGGGACCCTATTCTCGGATATTAAGGATGTCTACAAGATACACGCCTAGAGGAGCTAGAGGATGCCTAGAGCGATGCCAAAGGGACACTATACTGCTTATAAAAGGGGAGCAAACACATCTTGGATCTCAATTTTCAGAACAGCAGCCCTCGCGGTGCGACTCTGCCAGCCTTCATTCTGCCTCTTCCTCTTCCACAGCTCCAGTCATGTCCACCGTGGATCGTACACAGTCCTATTTGCAGCCACATCCTTCTGCAGCCAGTGCGAAGCCATTTACAGGCTCTGTGACTCTACTACGGAAGAAAAAGGGCGCCAAAGAAGTCGTCTGGGTACAAGATGGTTCCCAGAATGAGCAGAAGGACTGGACTGCACAACAAGCTGATGGTGGAGCTCAGGAGCGAAGACACTCGGCATTCAGAACTTCATGAGGATGCTCCAGCCATGGTTGCGAACTTGTGTAGCGCCTGACGCCCAGGTTGACCAAGGCAAACACAACTTCCGCCCAGCCTGGAACCTGGGCTCAAGATGCACTCACTCTGCGCCACCCTGGCCTCAGAGGACCACTTACGGAGCATGCAGTACGGCTGGAGGGTGCCACCAACACATCAGCATTGTGCGTCAGAGAAGTGGTGCAAGCCATCCTTGAAGAATACAAGGAGGAGCTCTCCAGTGCCCCTCCAACTGAGAAGATGGAAGAAAGTTGCAGAGCAGTGGTATCAGAGGTGGAATTCCCACACACCTTGGAGCCTGAATGGCAAGCACGTGGCCTGCCAAAAGCTCCACCCCCCACGTCCGGCCCCTGCTAGTTGGTCACATACTTCACTCAAGGGCCTTCTTCAGCATCCTCCTCTTGCATGGCGATGCGGACTACAAGTTCATGTACATCGATGCTTCAGGCAACGGCTCATCTCTACAGAATGCCCAGGTATAACAACGCCAGTCAACCTCAAGAGGAGCTGGAACGCAACCTTCATCATGAGCTTCCAGATCCAGAACCCCTCCGCAATGACACACAAGATGTGGCCCTACTTCAATCATGGGGATTGACGCCTTCTCCTCAACAACCTACGCTCATTTGAAAGCCCTACACTTCCAGACTCCTCACCCGTGAAGAGAGGATCTTCAAACTACAGGCTGTCCAGGGCAAAGGTGGGTGGGTGAAGAACGCCTTTGGCACTCCTGGCCAACAGTTCCAGTACTTGTCTCAACCACCATCGCAGCATTGCCCCCAGAGACCGTGAGGAGGATCAATGGGAGCTTTGCTGCATCTGCACAATCTCATGCGCACCCGCTTAAAACCGGTCTTGCAAACAGGCTCGTGGACCTCGCACAGGACAATGGCGGACATGGAGCCTGGGAATGGAGGCAAGGGTGGAAACCTGATAGACACTTGAAAGGAATGTGCAAGGCCCCAACAGAGCCTCACGTGAAGGGAAGAAAGCAGGCACCTCCTGAAATCCACTGGTGCAACCTCCCCCAGCTGGAGCAGTTGGAGTGGGCAAGACATGGGTTTAGAATCTTAATGGATGCTTCCATCAGCCGTCTCATCACAACTGATGAGATTGGGCCATGTATGTTGAATGCCCTACATGAACAGGGCATTTAATAAAGATGGTGTTTTATATTGAAATGTGTGGATCAATGATTTACAATTGTTTAATTGATAATAAAAGGGCCATAGGTGTGGCACCTGGGAGGGTGGAACCATACAGTCCCACTATGCTTTGCACTGGAGGCTTATCTATCCCACAGCTATTACCGCATTCCCAAAAGGTATTCCCTGCCCATGGCCCACTGCTATCTTAAACCCATCCCTCAAGCCTGCAAAGGCTTAAACCAATTTCTAAAAAGTTTCCAACCAAGACCTTTATTAAAAAAAAGAATGAAGCAAGTGTGTGAATCAAAAATAGACTTTATTAACCAACAAGCTTAAGACAAAAAATGAGTCTCTGGCACTCCTCTGGTCGCTCAGTCTCAGGGGTGAAGGGTGCAGGTGCTGTGGAGGTGGCTGGTTGCTGGAGTGCTTGTCATCAGCTTCCTCCAGAAGCAGAAGCCAGCGAAGCCCAGCCCCAGAACAGCGAGCCGTGCTGGCAGAAGCCCCAGCAGAACCAGAGTGAGGGCCAGGGGGCGGGATGGTAGCCCTGTTTCCCTCTGCAAGGCCTGGCAAGCAGATGGCTGAGGCTTGCCTGTGCTTCAGCATGGTTGTGGGGTTGCTGGTGGCCAGCGAGGGCTGGGCAGGCACCAAAGGCTGGCAGGCAAGGCTGGCAGGGAGGCAGGCCCAAGGCTGGCAGGAAGGCTGGCAGGCAGGCAGGCATCAAGGCTGGCAGGCAGGCTGGCAGGCAGGCTTGGCAGGCAGGCAGGCAGGCAACCAAGGCTGGCAAAGGAAGGCTGGCAGGAAGGGCTGGCAGGGAGGCAGGCACCAAGGCTGGCAGGCAGGCTGGCAGGCAGGCAGCACCAAGGCTGGCAGGAAGGCTGGCAGGCAGGGCAAGGCAGCAAGGCTGGCAGGCAGGCATGAACCAAGGCTGGCATGCAGGCCAGGCAGCAAGGCTGGCAGGCCCAGGCAGACAGCAGGCTGGCAGGGAGCTGGCAGGGAGGCTGGCAGCGAGGCTTACAGGCAGACATGCAGCGGGACCAGGCAAGGCAGTTGATGTGTCTGGAAGCAGGTTTTTCCTCTGAATGGTGACCTGCTTCTGAGCTGCTTCCGTTATATCCGTGGGGCTGACGCAATGCATCCTCCCGCATGCTCAATTAACGCTCGGCATCCGCTAGGCTTCCGCTGTGGTACATCCGCTGTGCATCCCTCTTTCATCGACTTCATACGCTGTGCATCCGCTCATCCACTGTGTCATCCCTCCTGCATTCCGCTGTATCCCATTCCAACGTCCGCTTTGCTTGAGGGTCCCCGAAAGCCTAGCGGATGTGCCATACGCTCCCATACGCTGGGCTTACCGTTCCCATCCGGCTTCCATCCGGCCTGCCGTCTCGCCGTCCGTGTTATTCATTCCGCTCCCGGTTTATGCTAAATTTTTTGCCCCTTCTAAGAGTGGATAACAACGGATGGAAACATTTTGCGCTGTGTTGTCGTTGTGTTCCCATTTTTGGCATCTGTTTTGGGCATGTGAACAGAGGCCTTTACCAAAATATATAATTGAATATCCATTTGAATAGTCCTTTGTAAGAACATTTTCAGTTGCTGAAATTGCAATGAAATTGGCAAAGTGAGGTTCTTAGCCCATGTCACACTGCACCAACTGAATGGAAAGAGGATGTCAAACGGAGAGAAAACTTTGCATCCGTTAGTTGTAACAGCGATGCATCCGTTCTTGTAACTCACTGCATACTGTTTTTCATACTCTCTATCTGTCCAGCATCTGTGACTGAGATTTCATCCGCTCAAAAGTTTTGAGCTGCACAAAACTTTTGAGCGATGAAGTAATCAACGCGTCCGTTCTACATCCATCTACGCACACGGGGAACAATCCGTTATACATCGTCCATCGTCATCCGTTACGTGTCGCTATATCCACTAGGCATCCGCTGCGCATCCATGCAACTCAACATTCCTCGCAGTGAAACGGATACAGGGAGGAAGCAAAAACGGATGGCGGGAACAGACGCAGGCGTTAGTACATGGACGTAGAAAGGAGGAAAGCGGGATGCAGCCTGCATACAAGCATTAAAACGGGAAAATTGTTCATATAGGGGTATCTTGGATATTTAGGATGTCTGGGAGGAGTCCAGAGGATGCGGAAGGACACCTAGCAGAAAACCTATATTTCCTATAAAAAGGGGAGGAAATCACCTGATCTCAATTTTCAGTCCCGAGCCCTGTGTGCGACCTCTTCAGCCCCCGTGCTCTTGCTCTTCCACAGCATCCAGTCATCTCCCACCATGGATCGTCGCAACACATCCTTTGGTAGCCGCCATCATTCTAAACAGTGCAAAGGGGCCTCTAACGGCTCTTTCACTGTTCTATGGGAAGAAAAGAGGCGGCCAAGAAGTGTCTGGGGTCCAAAAAATGAATCGCGAGAAGAGCCCGAGTAGGAACTTTATGACAAAGCTGATGGTGGATGCTGAGGAACGAAGACCTCGTGATTCCGACTTCATGAGGATCGCCACCAGCCATGTTTGACAAAGTTTGGGAGCGTTGCGACCCAGGTTGACCAAGGGAAACACCAACTTCCCGGCCCAGCCTGGAAGCCTGGCTCAAGGTGGCGCACTGGACTCTGCGCACTCATGGCCTCTGGACCACGTACAGTGACATTACAATAGCCCTGGGCGGTGCCATATCAACACCATCAGCATTTTGGTTCAGAGAAGTGGGTTGGCAAAGGCCATCATCTAAGATATACACAGGAGGAGCCTCTCCGAGGTGCCCCTCCACTGAAATGAAGGCCTGGAGGGAGAAGTTGCAGTGGGCTGGCAGGAGTAGGCACAGGCTTCCTCTTCTTCCCCGTGGTTGTCTGGCTGGAGAATGTGTCTGGCCAGCAGGCTTTCCTCTGAATGGTTGACCCTGCTGCCGAGCTTGCCTCCCTTTATATATCCACAGGGTCTGACGCTGCAGATCAGCAATCCTCCCAAACTGCGCAGATGAACATAGCTGTCTTCAGCTGATCCACTGAGGGCGATCTGTCCTAGGGCATCCGCTAGGGAGCGTACTGGTGATGCATCCGTGTCACCCGCTAGGCATCCCGCTCTGCATCCCGACTACTTCCGCTGTCGCATTACGCTTTTGCTGTTGCCTCCCTGGAAGCCCTGCAGATGTGTCATCCTGCTTCCATCCGCTTCATCCATAGGCTTCCGTGGAGCATCCCCGCTTAACCATCCTCGCTAACGTCCTCTCCCGTTGTCCCGTCGTTCCTTTCATTGATTTCCGCTCTCTTTTATGCAAATTTGGGGCACTTTTGAGAGCGGATGAACAATGGATGGAACATTTTCTCCGTCCACTGTGTCGCTTTTACATTACGTTTTGCTCCATCGGCCGCTGTGAACAAGGGCCTTTATTTCAGTCATAATGAATAAGCCATTTCTCATTTAGTGCATGATTTAAACTCGCCCAAATCACATTGCCATCATGTGACATTTGGGCAATGTTTTTCCCCCTTTGGGTAGCTGGGTAGGCGTGGCCTGCATGGTAACACTATCCATCCATGAGAACACCAGAGTGACACCCTGATTAGTGGATGAGGTACAAAGCTCATTTTATTAGCTGGCGTTTGTGATAGAAGCATTACATCATTTGCCTGCATAAAATTCAAAAGTGCTTCTCTCAGCTAAACATGAGGATGATGCAATGAGCGTGCTTACTTACTCACATAGATACTTCCAAATCACCAATTGTTATTTTTTGTTTTAATTATTTGATTTTGATTTGTCAATCGGCTTACCAGATAATAGGTATTTATGTACAGCTGCTCTAAAAAAATAAAGGGGACACAAAAATAAGACATCTTAGATTCTGAATGAATGAATATTCTTATTAAATACTTTGTTCATTACATAGTTGAATGTGGCTGACTAACAAAAATCACACAAAAATTATCAATGGAAATCAAATTTCAACCACAGGAGTTTGGTTTTGGAGTACAACTCAAATTAAGTGGAAAAAACACTACAGGCTTTGATTCCAACTGTTTATGTATTATGTCCGAACAACAAGTCCAATGAGGCCCAGTAGGGGTGTGGTCTCCACGTGCCTGTATGACCTCCTACCAATGCCTGGGCATGCCCCTGATGAGGTGGCGGATGGTCTCCTGAGGGATCTCCTCCAAACACCTGGACTAAAGCATCCCCCAACTTTGGACAGTCCTATGGTGCAACATGGCATTGGTGGATGGGTGAGACATTATGTTCCCAGATGTGCTCAATTGGATTCAGGTCTGGGGGAAACGGGCAGGCCAGTCCCATAGCATCATGCTTTTGTCTCACAGGAACTGCTGGACCACACTCCAGCCACATGAGCCATGCATTGTCGTTGCATTAGGAGGACCCACGGGCAACCGTCAGCATATGGTCCTCACAAGGGTCTGAGGACTCATCTACAGTAACCTAATGGGCAAGTCAGGCTACTCTGGCGAGCACATGGAGGGCTGTGTGGGCCCCCTAAAGAAATGCTACCCACACCCTACTGACCCACTGCCAAAAACCCCAGTCATGCTGGAGGCTATGTTGCAGGCAGCAGAATGTTCTCCATCAGCATCCCAGACTCTGTCACCTCTGTCACCTGTGCTCAGTGGTGAACCTGCTTTCATCCTGTGAGAGAGCACAGGGCGCCAGTGGCGATTTGCCAACCTGGTGGTTCTCCAGCAAATGCCAAACGTCCCTGCATGGTGTGTTGGGCTGTACGCACAACCCCCACCTGTGACCATCGGGATCCCTTCTACCACCCTCAGGGAGTCTGTTTTCTGACCGTTTGAGCAGCCACATGCACATTTGTGGCCTGCTGCAGGTCATTTTTGGCGGCTCTGGCCAGTGCTCCTCCTGTCCTTTCCTTGCCAAAGGCAGAGGTAGCGGTCCCTGATGATGGGTTTGTTTGCCCTTCTACATGCTCCTCACATTCTGATGTACTGGTCTGTCTCCTGGTAGCGTCTCATGCTCTGGACACTACGCTGACAGACACAGCACCTTCTTGACAGCTCGCATTGATGTGGCATCCGGATGAAGCCTGCACTACCTGAGCCCTTATGTGGGTTGAAGACTCCGTCTCATGGGGCCCGACCATTTAGAGTGGTAGCAACGCCCAGCATTCAAAAGTGACCAAATCAAGCCAAAAGCATAGGAACTGAGAAGTGGTCTGTGGTCACCACTGCAGAACCACTTCTTTATTGGGGATGTTCTTGCTAACTGCCGATGCTTTCCACCAGTTGTCCTATTCCATTTGCAACAACAGCAATGTGAAAATTGATTGTCAATCAGTGTTGCTACCTTAATGGACAGTTTTGATTTCACAGAAGTCTGATTGACTTGGAGTTACATTTGTGGTGTTTAAAGTGTTCCCCGCTTTATTTTTTTTGAGCTAGTGTATATGCATAATTAAGAATACATGAAAATGGGTACATATAAGAAAAATTAATAGGAGAAACAATAGGACAGGGACGGTAGTCACATGGTTGCGCTTATTACACATCCTCTAATAGACCTCTTAGGAGAAGGGGTGGGGTCAATAGTAGAAGTCTAAGGTTAAAAAGTTTTTGTTTGGGTTTGGGGAAGAAACCACAGAGTCAGGTTAGAGTTATTGCACACACTTGACACCATCTGTTGCGCTGAAATCGTATTTTCCTGCTAATCGTTTGGTGCGATCTAACCTGTGAGGTTGTGTCTATTGGTGTGCCTTGTGTTGTTTATTGTGTTGTTATTGAAGCGAAAGTACTTCATTGACAGATAAGTCTTGGTAATGTATGATTTTATATCACCATAACTTAGATCAGACTGAGAGGGGGCGTATTGCAAGGTTTTCTAGGTTAGAATTTCAAAGTCTGGTGGCATAAGGTATTCTACAATGAGTAGAGGAAGTTGAGTAGAGGAGTGGAAAACTCTTCTTGTGAAATATTTCTGGACTTTCTCAACTGTGCTAACATCAGATACGTAATGCGGGTTTCAGATTGAAGAGTTGTATTCAAGTATTGGTCTAGCAAATGTTAGTAGTGTGATATTACTGGAGAAAAAGCTCCGCAGGATTAGGTTAACAACTCTTAATGCCTTTTTGACTATGTAGTTACAGGGGGCTCTAGCACTTAGATGCTAGATACTTAGATGGTGCTAAGATGTACCAGGTGGTACTTTGATGACAAATGCACTGTTTTCTAAACATCTTCTATGAGTTTTATTTCCTGGCTTAGTTTCTTCACCAGATCTTCTCTAAAATGAGCTAATTACCTTGATTGCTGTTATTTATTTCCTTAGAGCAAAATGCTCATCAGAAGGGCCCTAGCTTTGAAGAGGAAACAAATCCAGCAACTCAGAAGTAACAATCCCAGACCCCAGAATTATTCTTTTCCAATGATGCTGAAAATTAAGGTTTGGGATGGGCCTAAACAAAGAGTGGCACATATTAGCTTTGTTTCACTTCTAGGGAAATTAGTTTACAAAGTTGTGCTAAATCTAGAAAGAGTGCAGAGAAGAGCAACAAAGCTGATTAGGGGACTGGAGGCTAAAAAAGAACAGTTGCTGGAATTGGATATGTCTAGTTTAATGAAAAGAAGCACCAGGGGTGACATGATATCAGCATTCCAATATCTCAGGGGCTGCCACAAAGAAGAGGGAGTCAAGCTATTCTCCAAAGCACCTGAGGGCAGGACAAGAAGCAATGGATGGAAACTAATCAAGGAGAGAAGTAACTTAAAACTAATGAGAAATTTCCTGACAGTTAGAACAATTAGTCAGTGTTACAACTTGCCTCCAGAAGTTGTGAATGCTCCAACACTGGAAGTTTTTAAGAAGAGTTTGGGTAACCATTTGTCTGAAGTGGTGTAGGGTTTCCTGCCTAAGCAGGGGGTTGGACTAGAAGACCTCCAAGGTCCCTTCCAACTCTGTTATTGTATTCTATTCCCTTGCTTCTGATTTAGAGTAGAAGCTAAAAGTTTTGATAAGATTAAAATTGTTCCTAAAAATGCTTAAAATTGTTTCTACTGTTGCTGCCACTATTTCTTTAGAGGGATTACATATGCCTTGCTATAATTTCAGTGCTGCATGCCAAGCAGTTGAAGATTAAAAAAGGCTCATGTGAAAGCAAATAAGAATGAAGACAATGTCAATGAAAGAGAGGTTATTATTTCCATATGGAATGGATGCTTAGAGGATTGCAAAGTATATTCACATGCAGACAACTGACACATTTGTTCAGATTTCTTAATTCAGCAAGTAAACTTCATGACATGAATTTTAAATGGCTGCCACACAGTTGTATCTGCTAAATTAAAATACAATGGGCATCTTCAACCACTGGTCAAAGCTTAAGAAGCTTCTTGGATGAGAAGCAAAACGTCTTCAAAGAAAAAACAGAAAGTCCAGTTGCCTCTTGAAAAAACACCTTTGGGACAACCATGACTTGGATGACTGAGAATCTCCATAGACATGAGAATATAGGACAATCTCTAATCTACTTTCAGCACTCCCTTCTCTGCCGAAATTTTAGGTTTGTCCCAATCACATTCTTTATTTTCTTGAATTCCGAGGGCTTCCCCCCTCCCCCCCACTGCCACGAATACTTTCTTCCATCTTCAATCTACAGTAAAAGGAGAAAATCTAAACTGATGAATGAAAAATAAGAAGAAAGCAGAACAGAATTTGAACAAATGCTGCAAATATTAGTTTTCAAGAAAAATAATAAAGGAAAACAAGTTTATCAGTGATGTGACAATGTTGAAAAATGGTAAGAGTGCAGAAGTGAATGGGGAAAAAAACAAACATCAGTGCTCCAAGGATGTTAAACATCTAGTAAAGCTGCAGGTATAGATGGTATAATTATGAAAATGTTAAAATATGGATATCTTCTTTGTGCATAACCTGTTTAACATGTGTGAGGATGTCACCTGTGTCTGGCAATTGGAAGAAACTTGCTGTTGTTCCTTTGTATAAAAGAAAAGGTAGAAAGAATAAAAATAAAAACTATAGGAGTTAATTTGTTGAGGGTGCCTGGAAAGTTGTTTGAAAGGGTATAAGAAGTAAAAATGGGTAACACTGCAGTCTAGCACAGTTACATTTTAGGCAGGAAGTGCATTTTTGCTTTTCAGCAAGTCATTAAAGAACATCTGAATGTGAGAAAGTTTATTGTTCATCAATTGCTTTAGAGCAGTGGTCACCAACCAGTGGGCCGGGGACCACTGGTGGTCCACAAGGAAATTTTGGTGGTTCACAGAGAAATGTCATCCCCAAAGCACCCTCCAAAGCAATTAATTAATGTTCCCAGGCTGCGTGGGAACAAAAGGCTTGCATCGCTTGTATTGCGAACAACACAAGTAGTGAGGGGAGGGGAGAAAGGGTGGTGAGAGGGAACTTGCCCCACTCACCTGGCCTGGCCACCAGGCTGCTTCTTTCTGCTTTTTTCTTCTTCTGCTTTTGGCTGCATGCAAAGAAAGCAGCAAAAGTCTTTCTTTCTCTCCCCCAAACTCTGGCAGATATTAGTCTTTGGGACTCTGCAAGGCATCCTGCTCCAAGAGGCTGTACCAGCATGACAAATCTCACAAAAACTCATTTCTGGAAGAGTTTGGGGGAGAGAAAGAAAGACTTCTGCTGCTTCTCCTGCTTTCCTTGCATGAAGTCAAAAGTCTCTCTCTCTCTCCCTCCCTATCTCTCTCTCTCTCTCTCTCATTCCTTCCCTCCCTCCCTCCCTTTCTCTCTCTCTCTGAGAACAGAGCTGGAAATGGTATTCTGTGATCCCAAATAAAGAATGATCGATCAATAGGAAAACGGAGTGGGGAATTTTCCTGCAGACTTTTTTTTTTTTTAATTTTCCCAGGGTCTCTGGTCCATGGGATTTAAATTATGAGTTTGGTGCTCCCCAAGATCCAAAAGGTTGGTGACTCCTACTTTAGAGAAAGCATATGATAAAGTGAAAAGGGTTAAAATGTGGAGTGTCTTTCCTGAATAGGGAGCTGAAGGTTGGTTGCTGAATGGAATAATGGCTTTATGTGCTTGAAATAAAGAATGAGTGAGAACAAACAGAATGCTTAACAAATAGGTCAACACTGGTTATTATGTACAGTACATATAGCTAAACATATTGCAGTGATGTTGGAGTGGTATTGTCTGGGGAATTGAATATACATCTACACTTGTATATAAGAAAGGATATGTTGTTGGCTGAGAATCCAAATTATTTATAGCAAGTGTTAAACTTGAGGAATCCAATGAGGATTCTATGCATGGATCTAAAATTGAAGTGTCAAAGACAGAGGTAGTGGTGTGTGATGGTGAAAATGGAGTCAACAGTCACAAATTATACAAAAATGATGGATGAATCTCTATAACCTGGGAGAATACTTACTAAAATGGGGAAATGGATGAGAAAACTAAATTAGACAACTGCTGATAGACAAGTAATGGATGGTCTGTTGCAAGAAATAAATGTTTGACACTAAAAAAGTGTATAGAGATGTCATGTACAATATAAGAAAATGTTTCTGCCCATGTTAATACAAGTGACCCTCAGCTAACAATGGCAACTGCGACTGGAATTGTCATCACTAAGTGACACAGTAAAATACATGATGTCATGTAACTATGTCATTTAACAGTGGCAGTTCCAGCAGTTCCAGTTGCTGTGATTCATCAAGGATCACACAGGTCATTAAGCAGAGACCTCATATGACAGCAACTTCCAACTTCCTGTTGGCTTCCCCATTGACATTGCTTGTGAGAAACCAGCAGGAATGTTAAAAATTGCAATCAGGAAACCATGGGGATGCTGCAACAATCAGAACTAATTGTAAATCCCCCTTGGTCAACACTATCATAACTTTGAACAGTCACTGAACAAATGGACATACCCTGTACTATATTTGAAAGTGAGATTTGGTTATACCAGAAAAAACAACTGTTGAATATAATAAGCACTTAAAGGCCCTGTCACACTGGCCGATGGATGCAAAACGTTTGTAAAAAGGACACGGCGGATGAGCAAAATGTTCTATCTGTTGTTATCCGCTCTCAAAAGTGCCCCGAATTTTCATAACCAGAGCGGACAACACGGAAAGGAACGGAGGGGGGAGGACGTAGGGTGGATGGAAAGTGGATGCTCCACGGAAGCCTAGCGGATGGAAGCGGATGGGAGCGGATGCAACATCCGCAAGGCTTCTGGGGAGCACAGCAAAGCGGACGCGGAACAGAAAGAGCGGATGCAGAGGGATGAAGCGGATCAGAGCGGAATGCCGAGCAGATGAAGCGGAGTGCAAAAGCAGAAGCCTAGCGGATGCCTAGCGGATGCCTAGCAGATGCCAAGCGGATGCCTAGCGGATGCCTAGCGTTCACTGTGCATGCGGGGAGGATGCATTGCATCAGCCCCGCGGATATAAAGAAAGCAGGCTCCCAAGCAGGTCACCATTCAGAGGAAAGACCTGCTTCCAGACACAGCTTTGCAGCCAGCCAGCCAGCCAGCCAGCAACCCAACAACCATGGGGAAGAAACAGAAGCCTCGGCCCATCTGCTGCCAGCCCTGGCAAGAAGGACAGGGCCACCCTCCCACCCCCTGGCCCTGACTCTGCTTCTGCTGGGGCTTCTTCTGCCCGGGCTCGATCTTCTGGTGCTGGGGCTCTGCTGATGGTGCTTCTGGAGGTGGGTGCTTCTGCTGATGCTTACTCTGCTGATGCTGCTTCTGGTGTGGTGTCTTCTGCTGGATGCTTGCTTCTGTGTGGTGCTTTCTGGTGTGCTTAGGGTTCTTCTGCTGGGCTGCTTCTCCTGGTGCTGGTGCTTCTGCTGGTGTTTACTCTGCTGGTGCTCTCCTGGTCCTGCTGATCCTGCTGGTCCTGCTGGTGCTTACTCTGCTGGCACTGCTCCTGGTCCTGCTGGTGCCTGGCTGGTGCTGCTAGGTCCTGCTGGCTGCTGGTGCTTCTGGTGCTCCTGGTCCTGCTGGTGCTGGCCTAGTCCTGCCTCCTTGGTGCTGCTGGGTGGCTGGTGCTGGTGCTGCTGGTCCTGCTGGTCCTGCTTTTGCTGTTACTGTTGTTGCTGCTGCTGCTGCTGGTGGTGGTGTGGAGGAGCAGCCCCTACAAACCTCGAAGCCCCTCTGAATGAGGCCCATATGGCCCTGCACAAAGGAGGAAGAGGCAGACGTGTGAACCGAGAGGAGGCAATAACCATTAGAAAGGAGGAACATGAGGATAGGAGGTGCTGGAGTGGCTAAGGGGAGATAAGATATCTTTGGCGGAAGGGACACAGCTCTATCGAGAAAAAGAGAGAGAAGTAGGCTGCTTGGAAGAGAGAAGGTGGAGAGCCTGGGTACACTTCGAGGTGCTCCTCCGGCTGCTGGAAGCACATGCAATACTGGTACGGGAAACTGCACCTCAAGAAATCTGGCCAGGCCACGGTCCAAGCTCACCGGACTGGAGAGACCTAACGTGATGGCCAAGTGCAGCTTTCTTGAGGGTGAGATCCAAACGGAGACCCTCTCACAACCCTCCTTCTCAGGCAGCCTGCTGAGAGCCAGTCCTCTTCTGGCCAAGATCAGCTCGCTGTGTCCAGGCAGGTATATGTGGAGCGTGCCACGACTGGAGAACGCGCCCCTGACAGGCCGTACTACCCGTGGCAGAGCTGTGTGAGACACACCCTGATGCAGGTGGGAGAAAGGAGGCGGAGCATTTTCCACCAAGACCCAACCCGCACTCCACCCCAGCAGCTCCACCTCCACCGAAAGGCAGAGAGCAGACCGGGAGGGCAGAGTCACAGGCTTCCTGCTGGAGATAAGAGACACCATCAGAAGCACATAGATCTCCTCTCTCAGCTGTACACATTCTGACGCCACGCTATCCTCTACAGCGAAAGAACCTTCTTCCTCACTACTGCAACCAGACCTCGCATGGAACATGTCGGAAAAACATCACAGTACCAGTTTTGAAGGACAGGATCACCGATCTTCACAACCACTCACAGACCAAGATGTAACCTGCTCGCCACACCAGTCCAGGCCAGCTCCTCCACCCCAGGTGATGTCACTGCCTTTTCCAAGGCTTTTTCCAGGCCCTCCCCTACCAAGGCTACGGCTCACAGGAGGTCTCCAGCAGCACAGGCAGCCTTTCAGTCCAAGGACACGTACATCTGGACGCCACCGGATGCCATATGATGCCACCGATGCCAGCCACGCCACAGATGCCACCGCATGCGCATAGATAGACCACCCATGCCAAGTCCTCACCCTGCAGACCAGAACACCCCCACTACACTGTCCTTCTCTCACCTGGCCTCAGTACAAATCTGTCATCGAATTGGAGGTTGCTGCGACTACCTCGCATGTATGGGAGGAAGGGGCTCTCACAACTTCCACGGGGCTGATTGCAGCTGGTCTGAGAAGCTTCCTCAACACACCATGCTCCTGTATTGGCCTCTCGGGGCCAGGCACACCAGTTGGACGCCTTCCAGACGCAGCACTTTTCCTCACAGCAGCCACCTCCACATGCACCTGTGACTCCCTTCAACCTCTGAGACTGTGTGGACACGCAAGTCTAGAGTGACCAAAAAGATTGCAGAGACTTGGTGTAGCTACCTTGGTTGACACTTTACTTTTTTGCTTTGGACACTTTGAACTTGGCCATTTTTTCTTTTAACAGCTTCGTTATTAATGAAAAGAGTAATCTGCCTATTGTCATTCACACTTATCTTGCTTCTTTGTTATTATTTGTCAATAAAAGTCTGGTGGAAACTTTTTAGAAAATGGTTTAGCCTGTGCCATGCTGTGGGATGGGTCAAGGATAGCAGTGTAATGAGAAGGGATTTACTCTGATGTGGAATGAAGGTAAATAGTGCTTGGGTTGCACATGGGTCAGCATTGATAAACTTGTGTCAACCATCAATGGGAAGGGCATAACCTTGGGATGGTGTAATAAAATGTGGGATAGAATTAAAACCTCCAGACTGCCATACACGCATTCAGTCTGGATTGTCTTGTGTTCCACCCCCACTTCAAAACCTTTTAGATCCCGACTCACCTCCACCCACCATCCTCTTGCATTCCTCCACACCGACCCAAGTTGTCCACACACTATACGAGCCCCTTTTATTTCATCCATATTATTTAAAATGTAATATTTCTTAATCAAATCCATCAACAATTTAAACATAAAACTCAGCAAAACTCTTTATTATATTATTGCCTTGTTCATTGCCTAAGGACACCACCAAACCCCAATAACTATTACCTCGGGCCCTAAAATCTAAGCAACTTTCTATGAGAACAGGCTGGAAAAAGGAAAAGCAATACTCAATTATATTAATCTCATTTCTCCTGTCGATTGGCCAACTCACTGCTGCCAAGCTGGGATTGCACCAGTACTTGGTCTCAGGAAAGAGTGTTGCGTTTGAGCTCTTATCTCCTTCACAGTGAAGCTCTCTCCGTGTATGGAGCCTTGCAAACCATCACTTAATGTGAGTTTAAAATCCAAGGTTTCACCTCCTCTGCCATCCAACTTCCCATTTCACGTCACCATGCTTGTTGGCTCGGTCCCCGAGCAACTCATGTTTCTGCAAACAAACTTGATTTAAGCTATTATGTACTGTACATTTCTGGATAGAGGTGCGGATGAGGATTGATGCAGGATGCAGAGCTAAGCTATCCGAATCCTGTGCTCACGGTCTTGGGCGATGCTTTGGAGCATCCTGAGTTGTTTGTTGAAGAATAGTACCTGGAACCTGTTGCCTATGAGATGCAAGGCATTCTGCCCACCTTACCCCGTCCTTGCCTTGACAGCCTGTTAGCTCTTGAAGATCTCCTTCTCTTAGAGAGAGGTGAGTTTCTTTATGTCTCACTAGAGCTTACAGTTGAGGCATAGGTTCCTGAGGGAAGAATGAGCACAGTCAATCCACCCCACAATGTAAATAGTAGGGCTCATCTTGTCGCTAGTTCGTCTTGGCAGGGTCATGGAAAATCTGGGAAGCCCATGATGAAGTGTTGCATTCAAGCCACCTACTTGACGGTTCTCTCGCTCCTCTTGTTAATATTCTAGGGACAATACTGAAGACCGAACCTCTCCAATTTATTAACCCTTGTTGAGTTGCCCTGAAGCTATTCGTATATTTGATTACAGAATACTTTTTAGTCCAGCAAATCTGACCATCGGCGAACAGGATGATGCTGAAATGAAGCCCTTCTCGTCGTTGAAGATAAAGTTAGGAACCTCGACTATGGCTGGGCTGTAGCAGAGCCCGACTATCTGCTTGCAACTCTATATGGCTCCAACGGTGTGCGGGCGGAATGTTTTTCGCACTTCTGATACCAACTGCTTACGGCAACTTTGTCCAGCCTTCGTTCAGTGGAGGGACACTGGAGGAGCATCCTCCAGGTATTCTTCGGATGAATGGCCTGCACCAACTTCTCTGACCACAGATGCTGATGGTGTTGTGTGGCACCCTCCAGCCATACTGCATACGTCCATTAGGGATGGTCCCTGCACAGACACTCCAGGAGGTCAATCTAGTAAGTCAGCTGCACACCTTTCAAAGACTCCACGGGTCCAGGGCGTGGGACGGAAGTTGGTGTACCTCTGACTGAGACTCCGCTTCTAACCTGGGGTCTCAGCTGCCTGGCCAACAACTTCATCAAACAATGGCTGGAGACGAACATACTCTCTAAATGAAAAAAAGTAAATAGGAATGACACAAAGGGTCATTCGATTCACTTGGAGTCTGCCACCATCACCTTTGTGCTCGACAGTCCGTACTTCTGTCTTCTCCCGAATCCATCTTTGGACCAGAACCTTCTTGGCCGCCCTCCTTTTTCTATCCCGGGAAAAAATTTCATCAGAACAGCTCTGACAAGAGCCTTGTAGAAATGGCCATCTTTCGCTACTGTTTCTGCAGGAAATGATGGTGGCCTACCAAAAGGAGAGTGTGACGATCCCTAATAGGTGACATCAATGGATGCTGTGAAGAGCAAGTAGTTCGCAAGATGAAAGGCTGCAGGGTCTGCACAGCAGGGCTGCTGGACTGAAAGTGAAGATCAGTTGATCCTCCCCCTTTTTATATATTCGACTAATTATCATGGTTTTCCATTAAGTTGTGTCCTTTGCATCCTCTAGCGAGTGCACTGTTAACGAACATCCATTAAATATCCGTGAAGAGATAGTTCCCGCTGCGAAACTGTTTTTCTTCATCACTTTCTTAAATGTTTCTTTGCGAGTTGCATCTTCCTTATTCGAATCCTTTCTCCGGGCAATGCTGAACTAACGCGGTGAGCGTGTCCATTCCGCGTCGTTCCGCTTCCTGCCCGAGTGTCCATTTTTCCGCTGGGAGGCGAGATGTTGGAGATTGCCAAGGCGTATGATGTTTTACAGTGTGGATGCCTTGCGGAGATATAGCGGACGCGTAACGGATGACGACGGATGATAGAACGGATGTTCCCCGTATGCGGCTTGAGCAGGAATGCAGAAAACGGACGCGGGATTGGATAACATTTTCCGCCTCAAAAAGTTTTGAGCAGCTTCAAAAAAGCTTTTTGATGTGAGAGATGGTACATCAGTTCGATACGGATGCTGGACGGGAAATACGAGGAGTGATAAAGAAACGGAAGGCAGTGAGTACAGAATGAGATGCATTCGCGTTAACCAATGGATGGCAAGTGTTTCTCTCCGTTTTACATCCTCTTTCCATCCGTTGGTGCAGTGTGACATGGGCTTAAGAAGGAATGTACATGGTAAAACAAGAAGAGATAACATTTTTTTAAAAAATGCTGAATTACAGCGTGGATTGAATTCACAAGTGAATGCAATTCAAAGGAATGTTGTTACTACTGATCGGTCATAGACAAAAAAAGAATTGCAAAATAAATATATGAAGAATGAATGTGTTGAGAGAAAGGGGACGACTGAGGAACATAACATAAGACTGGATGAATCTGATGAGGTCCTTGGAAAGCAAGATGTTAAGAGATAAAGAATAAAACCAATGCATATAGTAGTATATGACCACGAAGGAGGCAAGGATGGTTTCCAAGGATGGAAAGATATGGAGATGTATAGAAAATACTGCTGGTATAAACGAATTTGAGCTTCCTTTTCTTTTCCTTGTGATTTAATTGATTTGGTTTCTTAATGCTTACTCTTTTTCTGCACTGTACAAAAGACTGTATATCCTGAAAAGGAATAATGGGGATAGGGTATATATATGTATGTATTCTATGGTGTGTTCCAGTATGTAATGCTTCTGTAAATAATTAAATCTGGCATCAAAGATCTTTTGCAAACCATTACCCAGAAGATCCATCAGAACACTAAAGATAACTCTCAACCTCTATCACCTCCATCCAGGACTTATGTAACAGATACAACTAGCTGGAGAACTCTGGGAGTTGGAGTCCCTGTATCTTAATGTCGCTAAGGATGACAAACACTGTGCTAGATAGAAAAGTTCAAATTGCTGCTCTTCTCCTTACTTTAGCCATTACTGCTTGGATGCCTGAGTGTAAATATCTAGCAGCAGAACAAGAAAGGAGAAGGAACCTGTTTTATATTTTGGCTACTTTCCATTTTCAGGTTTTCAGAGAGGCAACTGCTGTTACCATACTGCTTAAATGGACATGTGGTTGAAATTAACCAGACAAATCAATGTCCTTAAATATATTCCTTCAAAGCCACAATTAAAAAAATAAAACAAAACAATAGTTCTTGCCCTATAATGACTTAGGAAATTTGTCTTTGATACTAAGACAAGTATAAAACTGCCATTCTACTCATATTCACCACAGAGCTTTAATTTGGAAGCAATTGAGAATTTCTAAAAAAAACCCCACCCTATAAAGTGTTGGTATAGGTATAGAGTCAGAGGTGTCAAACTCAAGGCCCATGGGCCACTCGGGGGGTACTTAGATCTGGTCCATGTGGCCACCCTGAAAACAGCGGAGTGGCCCATGATGCCCGTGTCAGCAAAAACAGAGTTTGAGACGGCCATGCATGGCCCACCCAAGCTCTGTTTTCACTGGCAGAGTGCTCCGGCCACCACAGTAACATGAGTGACATCAAGCTGGCCATGCCCACCCTGGTCACATCCACTTATCCCCCACAAGGTCAAACACAACCCTGATGCAGCCCTCAATGAAATCGAGTTTGACATCCCTGGTATAGGTATTTAGAAAATCCTACACACCTAATCCCTGACAATCTCCAATCCCAACCCCCAATTTGGGAAATCAAAACATTCTATATGAGTTCAGTGATATCACAGATAATTTATCCTGTTCATTTGGTTAAATGATTGCATTGTTTGTATGCATCTGGGAAATCACTATGAATAAGGAGCAGCATACTGAGTTCAAGAAAAAGGCTTACTACTGAAACAAAGAAAGGAATATTGGCTGGTTAAAAGGCAGATGTGGCCAAGAGTCATTGACAATTGAAATTTCTAATTATCATTGATTTGTTGTAAAGCAAAATCTATATTACCCCAAAAAGGGGAAATCAATTTAATTAAGTGACTGAATCTCAGAAGGATGGTGGATGTTTAATTGAACATCTGCTTTTCTGACTCACATTTGCCACCTTGCTGTTATTCTTTAAAAGATTTTTAAAAAGACTTTTTAAGATTTTTTTTTTTAAGTTAAGTGTTACTGGGGGAATAGATGATGAGGAAGCTTGGCCTTTTCAAGAATCTTCCCAATTACTTGTCAGTTACATACATGTTTCTAAAAAGTAGCATTAATTATAAGTTTCTAAAACTATCATTAAACATTAAAAATAGCACTAAGAATAACATTAAGTTATTCTAAAAATAGCAGTAAGTCCAGCAAAGTATGTAAAATCAGGTAACAGAAATGGGCCAGAGCTGTATAATTTTCTAAATTAGACTAAAATAGGGTTGAGGAATCTTCAAGTAAGAAGTTGGCCACATTTGGATGATTTGATGAGATCTTGAACTTAAGCAGATCTGATGAATTAATAACTGGATAATTAATTACTGATGGGAAGCCACCAGTAAATTCCAGAACAGATGGGAAACTCAGGAACTATGCTGGTAGAAGGCAATAACAAAGTATTTCCAAACTGCTGCCAACAAACTCAATTTACCTTCATTGTAGCCTTATTGATTCATTATATCAGGGGTGTCAAAATCAATTTCATTGAAGGCCACATCAGGGTTGTGTTTGACCTCAGGGGGCTGGGATGGGCATGACCAGTGTGGGTGTGGCCAGCTGAATGTCACTCATGTTGGTGGTCCAATCGCTCTGCCAGTGAAAACAGGCTTCCAAGCTCTGTTTTCAGCTGCAACACCTACTGCAAACCCCTGCCAGTGAAAATTAAACTCGTGAGGGCCACCTGTAGCCCTTGTGAGCTCCATTTTCACTGGCAGAGGCTCTGTGGCCCAGTCTGCTGATTCCAGGGTGGTCCCATGGGCCGGATCTAAGCACTCTGCAGGCCACATCTGGTCCCCAGGCCTTGAGTTTGACACCTTTATTCTATACTGTTGGGAGCCAGCATTGTCTTAACAGGCAAGTGAATCAGGCCATCATGTTCAGTAATATATCATTCATTTGTTGGTGCACAATATCTTATTTAAATAGAGGAAATATATTTGGTTAACCTGGTTTAAGATGTTATGGATAATAAAGGAGAATAAGATAAACCCATATCTACATCCATTCTTATAGCACTTGGAAAAGACTAGAAATGTAATTAGGGACAGAGCTATCCAACTCTATCCCCACCTTTTGCACAGTTGTTCTGTGGTTCCTGGGGAATAATTGCTTTAATGATATAGTATTTCCATGCTTTACCGATGAGAGGAGAAAGGTCCAGAAAGGTTGAAGTTCTAAGCAAAAATTCTTGATATGTATCAGAACCAACATTTAAATGCCATGATCGGTGCTAGTTAATTATCAAAAATTACGTGCTTCACTGAGGTTCACCAAGAACATCATCAGGGAGTAGCTGTTAAAGATTCATTTCACCTCCTTGACTTTTTTCCCCTTTTATTAAAAAAAAAGCTGGCAGGTGAAGAACTCGTTCAAAGCCACTAAAGATGCTTTGGTTGAAAATGCTGAGCAATGCTGGGCATTATGCTGTGCAATTTATAAATAAACATTGGCTGTTGAAGATGTTTCTAGTGGGGCTGTTGCGCTCTGGATGATGGCAAATAAATAAATAAATAAAGAAGTAAAGAAGTAAATAAATAAATAAATAAATAAGTAAATAAGTAAGTAAGTAAGTAAGTAAGTAAGTAAGTAAGTAAGTAAGTAAGTAAATCTTAACTGACTCTCCAAATGCCTGATTTAAAAAAAAATGTAAAAAGCTAGTTAGCTCCCGGTGGGGACAGTCCTTAAGTGATGATTCTACATGGGCCACTTCTCTTCACACTGCTCCCTACCCCTAAAGCAAAAACACAGTGAGGGGTAACTCCAGGGAAACATTATTTCAAGGGCACTTCTGGTGGAAGGGAAAATGGGACTCTCTAGGTTGACTTGCGCTAATCCAGAGAATCACTAGATAGCAGCAAACATACAAAAAAGTAGACTCTATATAATGATTATTCACATTTTTACAATCTAGATCGGGTAGCTTTAAGGATCAAGCTTATGGAGAAAATAAAGTCAAAACCAGAGTTCAAGTGTTCAGTGTGTGTGCGTGTGTCTGTGTCTATAGTGTATCTATATATATAAAAGTGAAATACCACTCATGCTTCATCACAAAATCTCCAGAACTGTAAAGCCTAGAAACTTGAAATTTGGTATGTATGTTCCTTTTGGCTTCTTGGTGCTCACTAAGAAAGAATTTTTCAAAATTACCATCAGAGCATTAGCATTTCTTAAATTATTATTAACACGCTTTGATGCTCAGGAGTTCTACTTCCCCTCCCTACCTAAAAAGAAATCTGTTCCAAATGCAAAACACAAGCAGAAGAGAGGAATTTTAGTTTTAGTTTCACATCACCAAGCAGCTTTACTAAAGAACAGTTGAGCTAAGCTACGCCCAGACTCCTTGCTGTCTCCTTTTTGCTCACACAGCAAACAGAGTTTCACTTTCCACAATATATATATATATATATAGTGTTTGTCTGTATAGTGTTTGTCTGTGACAAACACTATCCAGAAGCCTGATGATGGCAGATGAGATTCTGCCAAAACGTTGCTACAACTTTAAAAGCACAACTATAATGACG
>BHFT01037767.1:7812-39106 GCA_004320025.1 Laticauda laticaudata
GGGGGGGGGGGGGGGGAATCTACACCAGAATTAGTCCCATTAGGAAATGAAAAAAGAAACATCGTCACAGTAATAGTTTAACATTCCAAGTATATTACATGTTATCCATTTGGTTAAAACATTACTATTTTCTTAAAAAAAAATCTTCTTCTAATAAAGGAGAATATTTGTAGCTCAGGATTGAAATGAGAAGGCCTTGGTATTCTCTGATGATGTTCTGATGATGTTACCTAGTTTGTGTAATCAAACATCTGGAAGAAAACAACCAAGCTAGAGAGCACCAAGGACCCCTTTCTTCCACAAAATACTTAAAAATCCCAACATAGATTTGTAATTGTTGTGATATGTAGAAGTCTTCTTCTAAATTGTCCAGTTGCTGTCACCATTCTGAAATTTACACTAGCTAGCTTGATAAACCATTTGATCAAACTTTCATTCTAGTCACAGACCAGTATAAAAAATAAAACATAAAAATAAAACAGTATATTATAATTAATGGTGAGATCAATGGTCAGCCCCAATACCGATGACAGATGTTCTAGGTCGGGCTTGGCTGTGGGGTGGAGGAAGGAGCAGTGTAGTGGAGATGTCTGGTCTGCAGCTGAGCGAGGTGAGGCGTGTCGGTGGCATCTGTGGCATTGGTGGCATCTTTGGGTGGTGGGCTTGGCATTCTCATGAGCGTGTGGATGGTAATCGGTGGCGTGGGCTGGCATCGGTTGTGGCTACATGTAGCCTGTGGCGTGGATATGGGAAGGGCTTGCCTGTGTTTGCTGCTGGAGCTCCTGGTAGGCTGTAGGCGCTTGGTAGTGGTGAGGGCATACTGGAAAGCCTTGGAAGCAGTGACATCACCTGTGGGTGCCTGGAGCAGGCCTGTGACTGGGGTGGGAGCAGGTTCAGCTGGGTCTGGAGCGGTTCGTGAAGAAGACCGGTTGATCGCTGTTCCTTTACCACCCGTGGTACTGTGATTTCCAAACATCTTCATGAGGGTGTCCGTGGCTTGTGACGTTAGGTGAGGAAGGGCTTTCAGTTGAGGATGTGTATGTCGGTTGTGTACCAGCTGAGAGAGGAAATCTACACTGCTTTTTGATGGTGGTTGCCTGATCGTCCAGGCTGGAAAGGACAGGTTGGCTCTGCCTTCCGGTCTGGCGCGTCTCTGCCTACTTTCTAGTGGAGGTGATGAGCTGGGGTATGTGGGGGTGGGTTGCGTCTTCTGGTGGAAGTGCTCCCCTGCCAATCAGGGGCCCTCCATGTGCTTGTCTGCCACGGGAGTGCAGCTGTCGGGAGTCTCTGTCGTGGGACGCTCCACAGATACCTGCCTGGCACAGGAGCTGACTCTTGGCCATGAGGGATCTGTTCTCACGGGCTGCCTGAGAGAGAGGTTTGTGAAGAGGGGCTGTCTCGGTGGCAGATCTTTCACCTCCAGAAGCTCCTTGGCGCATTACCAAAGGTCTCTACGGTCCGTCAGCTTGACTTGTGGTCTGGGCCAGATTGCTTGAGGTGCAGCTTCCGTGCCAGTGTGCATGTGCTTCACCAGCCGAGGAGCACCTCTGGAAGTGTAGCCCAGGCTCTCCGCCTCTCTCTACAAGCAGCCTGCTTTCCTTTTTGGTGTCCCTTAGAGCCTGTGTCCCTTCCGCCATTAGATACGTCATTCTCTCTTCAGCCACTCCAGCCCTCATCCTCATGTCCTCTTCAATTGAGTTTGCCCTCCTCTCCCGTTTCATGCGATCTGCCTCTTCTCCTTCTGGCAGGGCCACATGGGGCCCTCATTCAGAGGGGCTTCGAGGTTGTAGGGGCTGCTTCTCCACACCCAGCAGCAAGCAGCAACACAACACAACACGTAGCCAGCAAAAGCAGGACAGGCAGCACCAGCACACCAGCAGGACATAGGATCACCAGCAGGACCAGGGCACCACCAGCTCACCAGCAGGGACCAGAGCACCAGGGAGCACCAGCAGGACCAGGAGCAGCGCCAGCAGAGTAAGCACCAGCAGAAGCCAGCACCAGGAAGTAGCCCCAGCAGGAGTAAGCATCAGCAGGAAGCACCAGCACCAGGAGCAGCACCAGCAGAGTAAGCACCAGCAGAAGGCCCAAGCACCAGGAGCAGCACCAGCCAGAGTAAGCACCAGCAGAAGCACCAGCACCAGGAGCAGCGCCAGCGAAGCTTCCAAGCACCAAAGGTCAGCCCAGGCAGCAGAAGGCAACAGCAGAAGCAGGAGTCAGGGCCGGGGGTGGATGATGCCTTGTCCCTCTTGCCAGGGCTGGCAGCAGATGGTAGAGGCTTTTCTCTTCTTCCCTGGTTTGTATGGGTTGTTGGCTTTGCTTAGCTGGCTGGCTGGATGGCTGGTAGGCTGTGTCTGGCAGCAGGTCTTTCACTGAATGGCGACCTGCTGTGAGCTGCTTCCCCTTTATTATTCCGCGGGGCTGATGCCCACATGCGTAGTGAATAGCATCGCTAGGCTTTCCGCTTCTGCATCCGCTATCATACGCTCGGCATTCCGCTTCTGCATCTGCTCTTTACCCGCGCCGTATTGCTTCGCTGTGGCTCCCCCGGAAGGCCCTCGTGATAGTTGCCATCCGCTGTCCCCATCCGCTTCCATCCGCTTGGCTTCTGTGGAGCATCCACTTTCCATCCTGGCTAACATCCTCTCCCCGTCCGTTTCCTTTCCGTTGTTTGTCGCTCTGGTTATGCAAATTCGGGGCACTTTTGGGAGCGAGATAACAACGGATGGAACATTTTCTCATCTGCTGTGTCCTTTTTACAAACGTTTTGCATCCGTCGGCCAATGTGACAGGCCCTTTATATGGGATACCAATATCATGCTAAATTATGGTGGCAAGAACCCAATATAGGAATATATTACCCATCTCCCAGGAGGAGGCATCAGCAAACTGGTTTTCCAAGGCTCAAACAGTTCTTACACAACGTTTTTGGGAGTATGTTTATTTAATAAACTTTTACACCAGTTACAAGAAGAACTCTAGGTAGAGTGCACAATAATAAATTATTTAAAAAGAAGAAAAACATTTACAATAGCAATTTTAAAAAACCTATAACAACCTATTTTGAGGAGGAAAATGGTTTATAACTTTCCGTGGGGTTACAATCATTCTGCTCCACTGAGCCAGAACTTGATAAACATGATAATATATTAATCTGTAGCTTAATATTTAGTTGTTTTCATTGTCCTATAACCCTATACAAGCAAAAACATATACATTCAAGGATTAGTAGGTATATGTTTAAATTTTTCGATATATATGATATATACAGATTGAACATGTGTATGTACTAGCTTTATCAACCCTACATGATTCTATCTTCTGTTGAATAGTTTAGTGGTTCTATATCCAATCAAATGCTTATTAATGTAATCAATGAATTAAAAGATAAGTTGTATAAGTCTATAAAGTCAGATTGTAACTCAGCCTCTTTTTAGGCTTCTTTATCTGTCTCTGATACCAAAACCTATCAGTAAATCAAAATGTGGTTCAATGAAATTGCCTATTGGTTTCCAGTTTAAATAAATCACTGAGAGAATTCTCCAAGTCTGGGAGTTCTTTCTTTTCTATAATAAAAGTTCTGATGTATCTGAGCTGTGTGTGTGAGATTTTTGCGAAATCAAACTAAGTGTTATGCTCAGGAGAAAGTGTTAGGATAATGCTGATGCTATCATTATAAGAACCATAGTGATGCAGTGGTTAGAATGTAAATTGCAGGAGTTCAATTCTGACCAGCTCAAGGTTGACTCAGCCTTCCATCCTTCTGAGGTTTGTAAAATGAGGATCCAGATTGTTGGATATGTAAACCATTTGGAGAGGGTTGTAAAGTACTGTGAAGCAATATATGACTCTAAGTGCTATTGCTATTGCTGATTTACTGCCAAATTCAGGTGTGAAGCTGCTAGTGTTCACAATAAAATAATGAAGAATAATTCATTTCTGGGCTCAGGTTAACCTAATTTTTGGGACTGGGACAATCTCATTTCTCAACAAGTCAGGTTTGTACCATTTTGAATACCTGTTGGCAAATTTTGGGGCAGGTAGCAGAGTTCTTCTGGCTCAAGTTACATGAGCCACTCTTTCAGAGTTTCTAACATATACAGGGAAGAGAAGAAATAATAGTCTCTCATCCAATAGCAATAAGCATAAGATTAGCAATCAAGCTGATATGATTGCAGCAATAAATCATCTGTCACCTGACATATTACCCTTATCATAGTTATTGGGTTGACTTGGCAGAAAACTCACACATGGCTTGCCACCAGAAGAATCTTTACTGACAATAATGAAATCTCATACACACAACAGTTGATGGTCCACTGCAAAGATGCCTGGGAATTTTATATATATTCCCAAGAGTTTAAATTTGAGAGTTTTTTCTCCCAGCTTCTGAATTAATAGATACTTGGTGTTATCCTTTTGTGGGTTCAAAGTAGGATAATTGTGGTGAGTATGTACTTATATATTCTACATACATAACAACCTGGAAACCTAACCATCTACCTTGCTAATCTCACTCTTTGTAGATCAGTCTTAATATCAAAATGTGTCTGATTTAGTACAATGGCCAAGATTTTGAGGTACAATCAAAAGTTTTTCAATGTAATCACTGTGCAGATTTAAGCAAAAAATTATTTCCACACAATGAGGATAATAATACTGGCCTGTTTCAACATTCTAAAAAAATTTGAAACAAGTAATATAAGTCCCATGTGGCTTGGTGCCTAAATATTTGCAAGATTGCTTTCTCCAATCAGTTCTACAATAAGTTTGACACCAAGAAAAGTTGCTTGAGAATTTCCACTTTCATGAGTTTGAAGGAAAGTGGTGCCCAAGGATAGCATTGGTCACAGATGGCACCTATTTTGTGAAATAGGAAGTTATCCATCTCTCTTGTGGTGGTCAAGAAAAGGTGGTCAAGAAAAAAAAACTTTTTGGGAGAGCGTTTAGGCATAGCTTAGTATAACACTGTCTTTGTTTTCTTAGTAGTTTTCTTAGTAAAATAATATGGTTGTAATATTGCGCATTGTTGATTCTGTATACCATTTAGATGTTTTACTAATAATCTTAACTACCAGGGATTATTGAAGATTGTTGGGTTCAAAAATTAATTAATTCATTTATGAATATTGGAAAGAATTAATTATTGTTATTTGTTTTCCACTAACAGAAACTAAAAGAATTTAGTCTGGTTAATATTCTTTCCAGAGGACTTTACTAATTGAGTAGATACCTATTGCCAATGTGTTTGTCTCTGTGTGTCTGTCTATGTGTGTATTCATCCTTTAAAAAGAAAAATGAGAAGTCATAGAAACATTTGTCTGTTCCCATAAGACTGCAGGTATATTTATTTTTCCTTAATTAATGTATATAATATGCCTTTTCTTGTTACAACCTTTGTTATTCAGTGATGACACATCATCATGAAGATTTGTGTGTACATCATTTAAAATAAAATAAATGGAGATGTTTTTACATTACAGTGCTAGAAGTTACATTTGTCATTAATTGATCTGTGTACTGTATTTTGGATTTCAAACATGCAAAGGATGCAACTGTATTCTAAACCTCCTCTTGAGAATAATGATGTTTTCAGTTCTAAAAGGAACCTTGAAATAATCCTCCAGTTAGAGTTACAAACATGGATATTTGTAATTCCTTCTCACATTTAAGGTTGTGATTAGCTCCCTTTCTCTTATATCTTTGCTCTATTCCTCCTTTTTTCTGATGTATTATCGCTTATTTTGACATTATTTTGCATCTGTTTTATTGATCTAATAAAGGTATTTCATTCATATGGAATTCAGCACATATTCTCAGTAAACTCTAACTGTTCCTTAATGTAAGAAGTAGTATGGATATTAGTATGTTTTCCCCAGAAAAGCTTCTCCTTCTTAGTGATCATGCCAAGATTTCTCACTTTAATTTATTGAGACAAAGGTAGGCAGAGTTGGGACCTAAATAAAACCATTTAATATTTCTTCTTTACTTACAACTACTGCAACTGACAAATACTTTCAAAACCTAGTTAAATGCTCACTCCCAAAATACTGTAGCAGTTGACAATTTAAATTTCCAATCCTTTCTTTTTAACAGCTTTTAATTTAACACATGTCAGTTACAGATGTGTTTTAAATGTTGCTTTCATGGTTTTATAATTTAAGTACAATTACCAAAGCTTATGTTGAATTATGATTGTTTTAATTCATTTTTAAAACTGCTTTCATATGTTCATCTGTATTTTGGAGAATTTAAGTACAGCCTTTCCATCAGCAGATGTAGCTAACGTGAATATGATTTGGGGGAACTGCAATGGACCCTACATACATTTGGAAATGCTATCACTAATCTGCACACCTTTAGCAATAATTTACAGTTTGAAAATAATTGTGTATCCTTGGTTTTCTTCTGTGATTTTGAAATGTCTATATGAATAGAAATATTCCTCTTTGAATCATCCTATTGCCTGCAGTGACAAACTAGAATAGCTCATTTTGCTTATGTTCACTTCACAGCAAATGTCTGCAAATGGAAAATGTTTTTGAAATATCATTTTCTCTTATTGTTTGGAAATGAACAGAACTGTATTTACTTTACATTCACCAAAAGCTATTACAGCTTTTCATTCTGTTTCAATGTATGGTTGAAAGAGAATAAGACAGTTTTATAATTATAGTGACAATTTAAAATAACTAAGTTTCTTCTGCAGTCAGTGTCAAGAATAGCACCTTTACTTCTCTCTTAATTCTGAATGTCAGCATTCAGTACTGTGTATATTGTGGTTTTCTAACTGAAAAGCATTGAATATTAGAGATGCATTGAAACATACCTCTGTTTTTTATGGATGATCAAGAACACTGAGAAACAGGAACCTTCAGTAAGTGAAAACTACCCCTTTCAGTTCAAGAAATGTGTTTGGATTAAAATAGAATAAAAACAGAACAATTGGCAACAGTCTGAATCTGGATTCAGAATATCTGAAACAATCAGTGGGACGTCATCTAGTTATCCATTAGTTCTAACTATCGTTGAAAAAATCTCAAGACAGACTGAATATTTCATGCTGTATGATACTTTGTTAAAAACCTGAATATAAAAAACAATATTATTTTTTAGATTTTTTAAAAAAATCTACTTTTGATATGGCAAATATTTCCCCATTAGCATACTCCAAAGAGGCATGGTTTTAACAAGGTATCTTTATATTTCTTATTTTATATCCCATTTAAAATAATAACAATTAAAATAAAAAGCAAAAACCTTCCACCAAAAACCTAAAAATATGCAACTGACTTTGACCCTTATGAATGGACTAAACGGGAGTCCATAACCCTTGCTCCATTGTTTCCTGCCTCCTTCAGGATGTTTCAGAAGAAGATAATATCACCCAAATATGTGATAAGAAGATATTAGTGGTTCATATAGCTCCCTGGTAGGCATTCCTATCATGTCATATCGAAGTCTAGCAAAATGTTGAAAGTTAGAAATGTTATCAAGCATTAGCAGGCATTTAAAGAACGTCTCTTGAATATTTCTAGCACAGAAAGTATTTCATGTGATGTAAATTAATGGTAATTTTTCTGACTTTAAAAGAGAGCTCTGCCAGAACATTTCAGTAGTCTGGACCCAATTCTGCTAACATGGAGATGCTTTCAATTTTCTCTGCCTGCTTTCCCGCCTTAGATGGCTGTGATTGTAGCAAAATTAATCCATTTAAAAATCTATGGCTTAAACTTAAGGATTTTCATCCGCCCTCCCTTCTTTTTTTTTCTTAGAATATCAATAAGTTCCAATTGAAGAGCGGATTCTTTTGCAATTCAGGCATGTGCCGGCGATAACGGGCGAGTTGGCATGAAGAGAGGCAGAGATGGATTAATTATGCAGAGAACATGGAAATTCTGCTTATCATCGGCTAGCAAAGGAGCCCAGCTCACATAATCAGCAAACGAAGGGAGAGAAAAAAATAACAATGCAATGGCACCTTCCAGCCCATCATCAGGATTTTTCTACCCCCTTGTAATTAAAAAATAACATACACTTATAGCCCTATCTCCTGTGCAGGCAAAGAGTGGATGTCCACAAAATAATTGCACTGGGATATTAGAGCTGGAAACAAGAGCTGCCCATTCCTATACTGTACCAACTCTCCTCTCCTATTCTCTCTCCTGGCCTCTGAAAGGCACTTTTTTCCATCTGGAATCTGAATCAGATGGAGGTCTTCAGCCAGGTGACATCCCATTTTAGTGCCCATGACTCCAAAGCTCATCGTTATCCTGGTAATTCTTGAGAGTCCAAAGGATCAGGGGTTGTTATTCATCTCACCAGCAAGCTATACACACACACACACACATCACACTGAAAAACCCAACCCAACCGGCATTTTTGTTCCGCAACAAAACAGATTGATCACCGTAACTGCTCTTATATATTTTGTCTTTTCACTGCTGCCCACAAAGATCACAGTTGCTAAGATCCCTTCTGTGCTGCTGGTGCATGGATCTGGAAATTAAAAGGAAAATAAAACGGCTTGCTTTTAAGCTAAAGGCAAAAAAAAAAAAAGAATGCCAGGATATGGGCTTACAAAACCTAGGCAAGTAGCCAGGCAGGAAGAAGGAAATGAGAAAGTTTGTGTACTGCCCCAATTAAAACGATTTCATATTTTGAGTCCTTTGGAGTTTTAGATGACATAATCTATTTATATTCTTATATGCAAATGCTTCATAATCACAATGCACTGGTAATTCCTTTTGTTAATGTGTTGATGCTCCTTGCACTTTAAAAAACAAAAACTATACAGTTGTCCCTTACAGGTGGGTAGGGCTAGGGTTAGGGTTAGAGTTATTGACTTGTTTTTTAATACATTTATTCAGCAGCAAGGAAACTGAAGGAAAAGGAAGAAGTCACACACAAGTCAGGAGAAGAAAAGTACTGTTAAATACTAGGAGGCAAACCATGCGTGGTCTTTTGTTTACAGGAGACACTGTGGGGTGCTCTAAGAAAAAAACCAACCTGCTGATATTAATATAAGAGAAATGTGAATCCCAGCTGTGTGGATGGGTATTTATTTTGGATGTCAACGAAAAAGGTCTTACTCTCTAGGGGTGACATGATAACAATGTTCCAATATTTCAGGGACTGCCACAAAGAAGAGGGAGTCAAGCTATTCTCCAAAGCACCTGAGGGCAGGACAAGAAATAATGGGTGGAAACTAATCAAGGAGCAAAGCAACTTAGGAGATATTTCCTGACAGTTGGAACAATTAATCAGTGGAACAACTTGCCTCCAGAAGTTGTGAATGCTCCAACATTGGAAGTTTTTAAGAAGATATTGGATAACCATTTGTCTGAAGTAGTGTAGGGTTTCCTGCCTAAGCAGGGGGTTGGACTAGAAGACCTCCAAGGCCCTAACCAACTCTGTTAGTCTATTCCCATGATGGCGAACCTATGGCACACATGCCGGAAGTGGTATGCAGAGCCTTTTCTGCCAGCACGTGAGAGATCGCCTGGAACAGACCCACTGCGCATGCATGCATGCCCGCCCGCCAACCAGCGAATTGTTGGGTATCTGCCATGCATGCGGCACTTTCGGCATGCAATGAGAAAAAGGTTAGCCATCACTGGTCTATTCTGTTCTGTTCTATTCTTATTTTGATTTCAATTTCAATTTCTCCTTCTATTATTTTGACCATACTCTCCAAGTTAGCCTTTAAAAGCCAGGTGATGGTCGTTGTTGTTTTGCATCTGGTACATTGTGCATATAGCTTGCTTAATGTCTGTGAAGATTTTCAGTCATCCAGATAATGGTTGTCTCAAAGATGCTTACTCAAAAGGCAATTGGATGATATTTTTTTCCTTGAGGAAGAAGAAGATATTTCACTTCTCATTTAAGAAATTGCATCAGTTCTGGCTGGATAGTAAGGGGATGGAAGGTCAGAACTAACCCTTCCACTTCCCTAACATCCAGCCAGAACTGATGAAGCTTCTTTGATAAGAATGATCCAAGATGATACTTGTCACATAAGTCTGTGGTTTTCCTTTCTTTAAATATAATCCAGATAGCCAATACTTCATCTCTAGGAAAAATCTCTAGGAAAACCCAAAGACTTCCCTCGCCAGCATTGGTCAACTCTGAACAGGATCCATATCCAACATGGTGTCTGCCAGGACTCACTGTTTAAATGGGACCTTGTCTCTACTCCTCAGTGTAACTGTGGTGCTCCTCGACAAAAATATCCATCACGTTGTGTCCGAATATCCACCGAATATTACACCGGTCCAATGTCTGATTTTTTTTCAACATAGATCACCCTGTCCTTGAGTGGCTGGGTGGACTGGACATTAACATTTTAATCACTATAAATCCATGTATTTGCCATACTATTTGCTAAATAAATAAATAACCTAGAGAATTTAAAATTCTATAAATAAGAACACCTGCAATTGTGCTGGACTCGGATTGTTTCAGAAGTTGAAATGATCTAAATATTAAAAGAATTGTTAAACTTCCTAAAATAAAGTCAGCCCAGATGTTCTTGTGAAATCTGCACCTTGAAACAATTGATGCAATTACGAGATGGCACCAGGAAATAGCAATAGCCATTTCGGTGGCCCCTGGTAGGATGAAAATCTTTTGTTTTGAGGCTCTGCATAAAATATATTTTTTTTATTTTAATTAATTTTAATTAATTTAATGAATTAACACCTGCGACGATCCTACAAGAATCTTCTCTTTATTATATAACCTGCAATATTTTCATTGTACTATTCTTCTCATTCTTCTCCTAATCCTCAACATCATAATTTTGAATAAAAAGTTATATTAATGAAATAATAGGTGAATTTTTCACCTGTTTTATTTATTTATTTAGCATGTGGTATATCATACATGAACTTGCAGTGTATATTAACATTACCCCTAGATTAAAAAAAATAATAATAAAATACGAATGTTTAAAAGATACCAATATCCAGATCTTTTAGCCATTGAAGTGCAGCATTGTTTATATGAAAAAAGTCAGATACTTGACCGATATATGCCCTCAGCTTACAACTGCTCATGATGTAATCTATGGTTTGACTGGGGATCCCACAGTCACACTGAGGGGAGGATACGATGCCCCATTTATATAGTGAGTCCCAGTAGATGTTGTGTGAGGTGCAAATCCTATTAGGATTGTCCATTTACTGTTTAACAACAATCTGAGGCCTTTCTCCTCTACTGACTTAAACATCTTTGAATTCCTGGGAAACTAGATCAATGAAATGTGTGTGTTTATTGCTGATCCATCCCATGTCTCTATTACCAGTTATTACTGGTCACAAGACTTTCTTCCATGATGACAAAATGTAACAGATTCAACTTAAATGTAATATGTGGGAATGACTGGACAGGAAGGAGAGCCATAGACTGGACAACCAATACATTAAAGATATCTCCAACATGGTATGGTATAGGAAATGTTTCAGAAAGGACTCTTCCTAGTTTTCTGGAGAGAAAAAGGGGAGCTCATAAAAGTAAAAGGCTGTTTTGAGCATGTTCTGAAATCCCTCAAATTTCTTTAATCTCCAACAACACTTACTTGAGGATAGCTAATCACAATTACAAGAGTTCTATTCTGAAAAGTCTGATAGTTGTCAGAATTTTCCCTAACCGACTGTGTGCATGCTCACAACCAGTGAACCGGTTGTTAACGTTGGTTCGCATGGGTTCCTTTGCTCTGGCAATTAGTTGGGCCTGCCTACCTCACCCTGCTTTAGTCTGTCCTTTATTTCTGCTCAATTGAGGCGCAGCACAGCAGATTACGGTACCTCAGCTGTTTTACTCACTGGTGTTGCAGTGGAAAGTACGTTTTAAAGCTGTAAAATGGTGGTTTTGTAATGTGCTGCACACGCACAAAATGCAAGCTCACTGAACCCATTGTGAAACCAGTAGAAGCCCCACTGAACTCATCTCTGATCCTGTCACATCATCATAATCATTAAAATATGGTCTAATCTTGATTGACACATTGAAACCCCATACTGAGTAACACATCTTTCTCATAATTTTGTGACAATATCTTAAAGACATTTTAGCCATTATATAAGATTTTTAAGTTCTATGCATGGCTGGTTCTTGGTACAGAACTTTTCTTGGGAGATGTGAAAAGGAAAAATTTCTGCATGTTCTCCAATGTGAAATAAATACAAATTATAAGTCATAAATAGTGCACGAAAAAAAGTTTCAGTTTACAACACTCATGCTATTTTTAAAAGTTAATGTGGAGATATTAGATGATGTAATAGGCGTCACTGCTTCTTAGGTAATCCTGCTGTGGTAATGTCCTATATGACAGGTCAACTTCAGTATATTGTTTGAAATGCTATACAAATGTGATATTCCTGAAATTCAACTCTCCATATGAAAAAAAATCAGAGATCAAAAATTTTGTTGCAAAATAACTGCATTTGACTGCATAATCCTTCATTTGACTAGGATTCTTAAGTCATTGTCCCATTGATACAAAAATTTGATCCTTTAATAATCTGTAAAAAAATTTAAAAGTTTGGAAGAGGTAACAACTTCTTTTGTTTGGAATTTCACCATGATTCACTTGATTATATTAGATGCAGGCCAGATCAGCCTAGTATGTTCATTATATTTTATTTTGATTGGATCCATTTAACTCTAAGCGCATAATTAGCTGCCATTTAGTTCCTATGCTTTATGCATTGAAGGGAGCAGTAGTCAAAAGTGAATATGGACAACCTTCAAGTTCCAAGGCTGATATATACATATGTTGATTGGTTGAAAATGCAAAGACTGAATGATTTACAAGCATTAAAGTGTTGACTCAAGTGATTGAAAAATATCCCTTATATTTCTCGGCTCTTTCATATTATTCTACTGTGCCATTCCTTTGATCAATTTGCTCCTAGGTTTAGGATGAAACTGAATGTGATGAGATAAACAGTATTTTGGCTAATTTATGAGAATTTGTTTTCTTGAGGTGAGGTTCTACAGATCAATTAACCCTGTAGGTTTGTCCTAATATCTATGCAGTGTATCGCTACACTGTGGGTATGCACCCATATAATCTTGATGCCAAAAGTCAATCAGTTTCCATGTACAGATAAACATGGTTTTACTTAAATCCACAAGGCAACCTATTGCTAGGAGCTTCTTGGCTTCTCATTCCACACCTGCAGATTTCATATTCTTCTATTTCCTGTCATTGAGCTTGATGGAAAATTAGCACAAGGTGTATACATCTATAATCTTTTACATTTCCTGAAACAAGTTTTAACAACTTTCACAATTGGAGTCAGATAATAGAATCCTCAGTAATCGTAACAGCAAATGGATTTGTAATCTACCCATGATTAAAATTATTTTCATCATGAAGTAGAAATTCTCATTATTGTTGCCATTTTAATATTATCAACTATAAAGTGTCTTAGTGATTGATACTGTAGACAATGAAACCCTATATTATGGTAATTAAATTTAAAATGAATCAGCTCTCCTTATATGTCTCAGTAGTTCAGTACCTGATTATTTAAAAACAATTATCTTTTGATGTCACTTAATGGCATTTGCTACTTTTAACTGCCTACAGGTTTTTTTTCCCAAAGACACAAAAAGTTGAACCTTGGATGAAAAATGTCATGCAATGAAGCTGTGAAATATCAAGGGATCAAGGATGATGGGTAAAATAGACCACTGAAAGCACTGTGTCCTTCCTTCCTCCTTTCCTCACTCCCTTCCTCCCTCCATCCATCCATCCATCCCTCTCTCCTTTTCTATTCTTAATTCTATGCTTTTTAAAAGCATGCTAGAAATATAACATTCTGAGACAGATATTCATTTTTTTTTATTATTTGGGTATAAAACATTTATGTAGATAGGAACTAAAGGGAGAAATTTTTAAAAAATCCCAAGGGACTATCAAATTAAAATGACTGGAGACAGATTAAAAACCAGAGGAAATGTTAAACCGGGCATCCCCAAGCCCACTTTTTCCACCTATTACTTTTCATATAGACAAAGAGCTTCCACAACAAGGAAAAAAATTTTTTTTATATTTCCTATCCTTTTAATCCTCTGCCAGTCCTCCTCTTCTGTTCTTTGACAGTCTCACTGCTGCCCCTTCCCCCTTTTTTAGTACTGCCTGTTATTACAAGATACTCTTTTTTTTATCCATTTTGGTGAAATTTTAGTACAAAAACATTCTTTCGTATCTCTGTTCATTTGCAGATTTGAGCAGGCTTGCTAAAGCACACCTGTTGTGCTGCCTGCATTGCCGCCCCTCCTCTTTTTTTTTCTTCTGATCATAGGCTTCTGACAAAGAGGGTGGGGGGAAGAGAAAGATTTTTATCAACCCCTCTTCACTGGACAATGAATTTTCTTCACCATTTGAATGTATCTCCGGAATGCCTGAGTGATTCATTACAGCAGATTCTGAAGTATGACAATGGGCCTCAGAAATGACTGATGTTATCTATTCCCTGATTTCATTTCCCTGATCCTCTTCATCCCTTGGCCCTGTGTACCTCGATTAATTAGAAACCAGGGATTTTCACTCATCAGCTGATGGGTTTCATGCTCTGCTCTGTCACAAATCTGCTGCTTTCACTATCTCTCTTACAGCTGGTGGTTGCTTTTAAAACTTTCTTTTTTTCTACCCCTCCCTCTCCATCAACCCCTTCTCTCTCTCTCTCTCTTTTGAAGCAGTGCTTTGTGACTACAGGTTTAGGCCTTTTTAAGATTCAGGCATTAAAAAAAGGGAGAGATTAAAAATTAAAGTAAAGAAGATTCAAAATCTCTGATTAAGTTAATCCATATCCAAATGATACTTGTCCAAAAATGAACTTTTTGAAGAGATAATAATATAAATGTTTCACAGCACTTGGCATTCCAGCTTCTTACTTTTCTCCCCAAGATATAATAATTGAAGCCTTATGCCAAAGGACCATAGTATATAAATACATTTTTCCTGGCATGTTGGAAGTACATGTGTTCAGCCGGCATGCATTTGACAGTTGTCCATGGTATATCGTTAAGCCAATTGCATTCAAGTTTCACTTGCAACCAACTCCCTTATAATAGGATCCTGCAATAAATCATTGAGCCATTATTGTTTCTGGAGGAAATATTCCATAATTGAAAATATGCTGCCCTTTGGGGCCTATACCAAATTAAATCACATGGTGATAACATCCCTAAGGAAACAAACCATAATTAAATAGTATTTTAAATGCAGAATATTTTGCAATAAAAATTACTCTCTCTCTCTCAGTAACCTAGAATAATGTGTGAATCATGGGTGAACATATCAATTATGTCTAGTACAGAAAAAATATAATCACTTCTAGTTTACTTTTCTTATCTCTTTCATTTATACATTCTTGTACCACATTTGTTTTGATCTCATTTGTGAATTTCACATATTCTTGGGTTTATAATTAAAGGTCTTTCTTTTTGATCCTGGTACAGAAAAATCCAGCATAACATTTTCAATATCCTGTGATGGTGCTGAAGAAAAGAAAGGAATATTCAGCAACAGGTTTTGCAAGTTGGTCAAAAAATATTCTTGTCTTTCAATAATGATTGTTGAAATCGATAAACAATTGGGCAACTGCTCCAATAAAATGCTTGGTGAAAAACGTAAAGTATAGATATGGGTATAGCTGCTCATCAAAACTCTAGAATTTTCCCCACTAACTACCTTCCAAGTGTGTGTTTTTTTCAATTGTGCTAAAAGTGGAACTGGAAAGGGAAGGCTGATCTAATTTTTTTTGCACTCAAGCCAGAAGCACCAAGGTGCTTCTGGGTTGAAATTATTAGCCGATGAAATCATCGTTGCCTTTGGGATGCTCAGTTGGGGGTTCCTTTTGTGTCACCTGCAATAGCTGGAGTAAAGGAGAAGAGCTCAACCCTGCCTCATGACAGCTTTCAGGTCTTAAAGGTGAGCTTGCTAACTTTCTGCCCAGCGTTCCAATCACTTGAGCCACTGTGCTCTTTACGCTGATCTAATATAATAGGTTATATGTGTCATCACTGGCAGGAAATTAGATAAAAGCCAAAAAATGAAGAATACTAGATACTAGAAAAGACCGACATAGTTAATCTAAGCAGGAAAGAAAAGATCCTTTTTGATCAAGGCAAGAGTTAGCATCAGCGGTGGTATTCAGCCAGTTCGCACTACTTCAGGAGAACCAGTTGTTAACTTTCTAAGCAGTTTGCTGAACTAGTAGTTGGAAGAAATCATTAGGGCAGAGAGCCAGTTGTTAAATTATTTGAATCCCACCACTGGTTAGCATGTGGCTAGAAACAAGAAAAAGGACAGAGAATCAGAGGATACAAGTGATAAAGAATACTGACTACTGGATAGAATGGATGTAGATAGGAGATGGTGGGTTTTTCAACAAATCTAGGGACAACTAACAATTTTATCTTCAGAATTAATGTTCATTCGGTTCTTCCTGCTGCCTTTTAACTTCAGCTACAACACGTTTATGTCTTCTATCCCAGGGATCACCAACCTTTTGGACCTCAGGGACCACCAAACTCATAATTTTAAATCCCGCAGACTAGAGACCCTGGGAAAATCCCCCAAAAAATTCTGCAGGAAAATTATTCACCCCATTTTCCTACTGATCGATCATTCTTTATTTTGGATTGCAGGATACCTTCTCCAGCTCTGTTCTCGGGGGGGGGGGGGGGGAAAGACTTTTGGCATCATGCAAGGAAAGCAGNGAGAGAGAGAGAGAGAGAGAGAGAGAGAGAGAGAGAGTCTTTTGGCTTCATGGAAGGAAAGCAGAAGAAGCAGCAGGTCTTTCTTTCTCTCCCCCAAACTCTGCCAGAAATGAGTCTTTGTGCGACTTGTTGTGCCAGCGCAGCCTCTTGGAGCAGAATGCCTTGCATGGTCCCAAAGACTCATTTCTGGCAGAGTTTGGGGGAGAGAAAGAAAGACTTCTGCTGCTTTCCTTGTGTGCAGTCAAAAGCAGAAGAAGAAAAAAGCGGAAAGAAGCAGCCCGGTGGCCAGGTGAAGCACGTGGGGCAACTGGAGCAAGTTCCCCCCTCCTGCCTTTTCTCCCCACCTCACTACCTCGTGTTGTTCACAATTCAAGTGATGCAAGCCTTGTGTTCCCTTGGGCAATGTGGGTGGCGCAGCCCTGTGTTCCCACGCAGCCTGGATTAATTGCTTTGGGGGGTACTTTGGGGGTGGTATTTCTCTGAGGACCACCAAAATTTTCTCACGGACCACCAGTGGTCCCCAGCCCACTGGTTAGTGACCACTGTTCTATCCCATTTAGTAGGGAATCATGAATCTTTCCATGAATCTGCCTCTGAACCTGACTTCTTTTTGATCACGTGAGATCTCTGGACCCATAAATTCCATAGTAATATCACTTAAAATTGCCAGCAAAAATAATGAGTCTTGTGGAATCTTGAAGAATATCAAATGTGTCATCATTGCCTATGTTAAAGAGGCTTGAAAATGAACTGTAGGGGTTGTTTAAATTTGAATATTTTCACTAAAAACAGAAGGAATCATGTTGTGTGATCCTTCCAAATTATACCATTCAATATATATTTGTGTAATAATAAATTTGGTTAATTTTAAAGGTCCCATAAAACCTTTCATTGCTTATCCAGGCAGGGTCCCATGTTGCCTAACTTTATTAGATATTATTCCACACACAAATATGGTGCTATGGTCAGCCATTCTTAGTCATGCTGTGTGTATGCTTAGAAACAAACAAAAGAAGATGCAACTGTTAACTATTAATTACTTAACCAAGGGAGCTGAAAGAATGTACTAAATAAAAATGTGGTCCCTTTGGTTTTTAACTGAAAGCAAAGTGTGAATTGAGCCAACTACTGAATAAATTATGTTTAATGAAGCCATGTCTTTATATAACATGAAAACCTAAACAGAGACTTGATCTCCATTATCTTGTTACACAAAGCTGGCCAGCTTGGCAGATCAGGTGTAAAAGAGCAGGGGCCATATGTCACTAATACTTATGAAGAAAACAGAATTCCAGAAGGTTCAGTTTCACATGCAAGCATAAGAAAAGAAAATGATATATTTTCTTTTGTATAACTACTAAATGCAAAAGGACCTTCTTTGTTTTGAGTCTGCTGTGGCCAGTTGCATTTGGGACCATCAGCTAGGTTCTTATTAGCAATCACTATAATTTCACTAGAAAGTTTTGATTAAAAAATACATTCCAAATGCCAAGGCTTCAATCAGTCTTGTTCATTACAGAAAAAGACACCTTTTTCTCAACAAACAGTCCATGAAACTGAACATTTATTTTGCAGAATTGAACCCTGATAAACCAAAATCCCATTATCATTTCATTTGTTCCCTGAGATTCATTTCTCTGCAGATTTCCAAAGTACAGCATTAGATCAGTATATCTCTCAGCCCAAGCTCACCAGTCATCTTCCACACTATCTTTGTATTTGAAAATTAAAAAGTTAATTAAAAAAGCAGGGGTGAATGAGAATTTGCATTGCTGATCAACAAAGTTTTCAAAGTTTTCTCAGTTGTGGTGTCTATTAAAGAAATAGACATATACTCCATTTTTAATTCTCATGATGTAGGAACCACAGAAATATTTGCAGGCAAAGAAATACCTCTTGTCTTTTATAGTGTATGTTTTATTCAGTTTATTTTCTCCTAATCTGACAATGAAGATGTAATTCTGGGCATTCTTTAACTAGGATTAAAAGATTGAAATTAACTTTCCAGATACATTTCTTCCTTATGGCAATTCTCTTAACTACTAATGGAACTATGGTTATTAATAAAATTGGCACCAGTTATGAGTTAAAATGATTTAGTTTTCCTCTGGCCAGGATTTTAAAATCATTACTTTAAATTCTAAATTAAGTCTTCTAGCAGATGGTGATATTTCTAAATTAACCTATGAATGTTTCAATTTCAGTAGCAAGTGACCCAACTAATATCAGTCATTTGTTTCCATACAAGAGAATGTATGTGCACAGCTTAGAAAAGTTGTAGATGACAGTCAGCCAAGGTCTCAAGATATTTCTACAACAAATTATTCTCCAACTGTATGATTTATCAAATATTTGGATTAGATGATTTTCTTCAGACGATTGGCCTGTGTTTCAGAGGTGGTATTCAGCCAGTCCTGACAAGTTCTGGAGAACCGGTAGCAGAAATTTTGAGTAGTTCGGAGAACCAGTAAATACCACCTCTGGTTGGCTCTGCCTGCATCAATTTTCTGCCTCCTGAGTCCCAGCTGATCGGAATCCCAGCTGATTGGCTGAGTCTTCTTTTGTTGCCCTACACAGGAGAATGGAGCTGGAAAGCAGATTAGCGGAGTGGAGAGGGAATGGGGATTTTACAGTATCCTTTCCTACCATGCCCACCAAGCCATGCCACACCCACCAAGCCATGCCCAAGAACCTGTAGTAAAAAAATTTGAATACCACCACTGATGTGTATACAGAGTCAGGGTTGAAAATGGTACATAGCTGAACTGTGTAATATTCCTAATATTCTCCATCCAAAGTTCAGCTGTTTTTATTTCAGCAATCCAAAACATGCCATAAGAGCATCTTTCTCCTTCCATATTTTTATATTCATTGTTGATATTTTTAATTGTCTATGATAACCTCTATCATTATCAGAAAAACTTTTTCATTCGAAAAACAAATGATCACCCTGGCTTTTGCAGGTTTCTTTGTGAGGAATCCAAACTTTTAGCAATCTTGCGGACTTCACCTTTGAATGGTATGCTATGCTATGCTCAAAAATGAATGGCAATGGAATAAAAACTGTACCCAGAATTGAATTTTAAGTTAAAAATAAATTAAATTTTAATGAAGTTAATAAAATGCTGCTTACTTAAATACAGCCACCATCACACAATAATTGAATTTCACATTAAAAATACAATTGGGCAGCAAACTTTGGAGTCATTCTGAGGGCCACAGACAATCCTATGGTTGCACATTGGACACATTTGGTTTAAGATAAGAGAACAAAAGCTCTTATGGAATATAAAAGAGGCCATGCATGAACAGACTAAAGTCTTTTCTTTAAATGTTTGTCTGATTTTCATGATCTGTTGATTCATGGTCAGCTGATTCATGAATGACAATCTCCTGTTATCCATCAATATTCTTCTGTCATTCCCAATGGCAGTAAGCATATAATGGCCACAATTATAATCTTCAGAGCAAACATAATGATTTATATACTTTTTGGCTTACAAATCTGCAACTATCACAATAAACTCCTTTAGACCTCCTTTTAAACTCCTTCTTCAGTATTTTGAAAGGATCCACACAATGTATGGGCCTATAGCCAATTCCTTATTAAGAATTAAGAAAAAGACTGCACTGACTTCAACAGAGACCTGAATCAAACTTCAATATGTGAGATCTTGGATTCATGAAGTTCTTTAATTGTTATGAAAAATGTAATTTTACTTTCTCATAGCTAATTGAAATTAAGTCCAACCTAAGAATCTGTGGACTTCCCATCAATACCTGGTCTTGACTGCCCTATGTGAAAACTCTGCTGGGTATAAATTTGTGGATTCCTGACCTCAATTTGTAAAAGGATCTAAGCTTTTCTCCCAATATCTTGAAGTTATTCATGCTAGAGAGATGATTCATAATAGCCAACTACATTTACCAACGTCTATGGAGATTCTCAGTTATTCAGGTCATGGTTGTCCCAAAGGTACTTTTTTCAAAAAGTAAATGGACTTAAGAAAACATCCTGCAGGGCAGAAAACATTCTGCAGAAAGTACAGCTTCAACTTCTCAAAAGTCCTTTTGGAAAAGCACTTTTGGGACATCCCTTTACCAACATTTTATGCTCAGAGTACAGAAGAGCCATTATATTCATCAGACTACATTTCTTACCCACAGCTCTTCTGGAAGGAAAATGCAATGACACACCAATGCAAGACCATTTATCCCTGTTTTCCTTAGAGCCAATTGAATCAATAACATATATCCATGGTTCCTTTAATGAAATTGGCATGTAAACTTCATAGCATCATTTTAACTTGATAACAAAGCAAATGTTAGTTTTATGATTCTCCTCGCAGAGTCTTCAGAAATAATCTCCAGGAAAGTGGCCAAATTCTGCCTGAACATCTTTACTGTTTGTCGTATTTTTCCTTTTAAAAAAATCTTAAAGTTCTTCTGGATAGTATTGTAAAACTATCATTCTTTGATTTTAGGATGTTAGTGATGTATAACAAATGTATAATCACTCAATTTTATGTCTATCTTGCTAGAGTTATGTTGCAGGTAGCTAACCATTTTAATTATGACTGAATTAAAAGTTAAGGATTTTATTCCTTTTGTTTTAATTACTGATCATTTGTTTAACAGTTTTAATAATCTCATAAATATTTAATTTTTGTTCCTGGGTGAAATAATAAAGCTACTCTCTAACTCAGTCTTCTTTTTCTTTTTCAAGTGAATTTCCTCCTTTTTAAATTGCCAGTGTATGCTTCAGCAGTGAAGATAAACATAAAATAGATTAACTACTAAAATGAAATTACACTTAAAATTAAATGTAAATGTTTTAAAGTGGAAACGTTTGTAACATCATTCATATGTACCTACCACATATACATTTTACAACATTTAACAAGACTAAGTTTAGGTTTGATTACCAGCCTTAGTTGCACCTGTGCCATGTTTAGAATTCCCTAAATGGTAAGGAACCTGGTTGGTACTTTTTGGGCATTATACTTCAAGGACAGCCAAAGCCCATTTTCTTCAAACTAAGCCTATGCTATTCTGTACAAGCCATAATTTCTAGCCCAGAAACAACATTACAAGCCGAATTATTGTTGCCTTCATACCAGATATGGAATGGAATAGAGGCATAAAATCAAAATCATGTGAAGTATTAATACCTCTTTATAAAGCCTTAATAATGCCACACTTGGAATACTGCTACTACTCCGATTTTGGTCACCATATTACAAAAAAGATGTTGAGACACTTGAAAAATGCAAAGAAAAGCAACTAAGATGATTTAAGATCTGGAGACTAAATCAGCCTGAATCTATGGGGGAAGATGAGCTGGAACTGAGCCAAAGGAGATTAAGGGCTTCAGTGGCTATGGACCAAATGGGAAGGGCAGGGCCAGTCAGGCCAAGGCATTTCAGGATTAGAGCAGTTTGAGACAGGGAGTAACAGGGGCAGGATGAACATGAAAGACATAACTCAGACCACGGCCTCCTGATCTGAGAGTACAGAGAGTGGAGAGAAGGTAAGAACAGCACAGATTAAGCAGGTTACTCGGGAGAATGGGGAATGAGGCTTAAGGAGATGCTGTGGGGAGGGACATTTGTCAGGAACAAATGCTGAGTTCTAGAAGTGTTGAGTGCCAACTTTTGAACTTTCCAAGAGCCCTTGCATTCTTTCGGGATTACTGAACTAATTACTTGGATCCTTTGTTTCCTGAACTCCTTGATTTGCCCAGCTGGATTTATTGCTGTGTAACCTTGGTGTACACAGCACTGGGCTGGCATATTTGCAGCCAGAGGCTCCTTGAGGTATGGGGGGCAGTTTGTTTGGGGGACAAACTGGTACCTTGAGGTATGGGGGACAGTTTGCTCTGTGACTTGCCAGAAATGAGGGAGACTTTGGGGAAATTTGGAACAATAAAGGGGAAGTTTGAACTGCCAGATGCTTGTGTTATCTCTGTGCTGTGCCCCAACTCATCACACTAAAACATATGAAGAATGGTTGCAGGATTTGGATTTGGCTAGTCCAGAGAAAAGAAGGACTGGGGCGGGGGACGACATGATAGCAGTATTCCAATATTTGAGAGTTGCCAGAAAGAGGAGGAGTTCAACTTATTTTCCAAAACACCAAAGGGCAGGACAAGAAATAATGGATGGACTAATCAAGGAGAGAAGCAGCCTGGAATTAAGGAGAAACTTCCTAACAGTGGAACAGCTTGCTGTCAGAAGTTGTGTATGCTTCATCACTGGAGGTTTTTAAGAAAAGACTAGACAGTGACTTGTCTGGCATAGTATAGGGCAGGGTAGGGAAACTTGGCTCTTTTATCACTTATGGATTTCAACTCCCAGAATTCCTGAGTGAGCCATAAAAGGTTCCCCATCCCTGGCCTACTGATTTTTCAGTTGTGGGGAAATCAATTTTTGACTTGAATGGGACTGTTTAATATACAAATATATATTAAAATGTCCTGCATTTGTATATTAAACAGTCCCATTCAAGTCAAAAATTGATTTCCCCCACAACTGAAAAGAGTTAAGATAGGAGAGATAAAAGAGCCACAAGATAAAAGAGCCAAGTTTCCCTACCCCTGGTATAGGGTCTCCTGCTTGAACAAGTGATTGGACTAGAAGACCTCCAAGGTCCCTTCTAGCTCTATTCTGATTGATTGGTTGGTTGGTTGAGCTACAAGATACATTCAGTGTTTTGACACCAAAGGACTGAGGATCAAATTGCAAGTCATATGAAGAGTGAAGAGTAATGAGAAATCATAAAACTAATAAATGATGGAACTGATGAGAATCTCACAAAGAGAGAAGTGAAAACTTTCAAAGATGAAATGCAAAGTATGAATCAAAATGGTGGAAGTGAAGTTTATTTCCAGGGACAGAAAGGCGTGGAGAGGTACAATAGTTGGTGTTTTTCTACAACAATATTTACCTCAGGGCAATACTGCTTATCCCCAAAGTGAATATTGTGAAAGCTATGTGACTATATAACTATACATGTGAAAGTATGGTAAAGCTTCCCAACTCTATGTATATACAGTTGTAGCTGACCACATATAAAAATATTTCACAAATTTCAAAGTAATAGATTGGGTAATTTTATTGCCCTATTAAGCCAAAGAAAAAGGAATTTCAGTAACACTAAAGTGAAATATTATTACAGTCTCACTTATACTTGGAATTGGCTTACTGATTACCTCAATATTGACATCAGTGAAAAACATTTAACATCTGGCCTAGAAAATCAGACAGATTTTGATTAAACAAAAACTTCATGTAATTTTCTCCAATCAGTTAAGTTGGCGTATTCTTTTATAAGAGAGTGACAGTTTCTTTCTTCGCCTGCAAATTTGTAGTGAGACCAAAAGACAAAGAAGAAAAGAAAAGAGGGCACAAGAGAAACAAAGGAAAGCATGGCCGAGAGAACCTGTAGTTTTAAATCTCCCCTTGCATAATCATTTTATTGTGTTACTAGCAACTCATTCCCAAAAACTTTTATTTTGATATAGCATGGAAGCTCTATGTATAGAAGCAAGCAGAAAGCTGTGTCACTGATGCTAATTAAGAATTGCGCAATCTCACTCTCACTTCAAATTGTAACTAAGTCACTAATTTACCAGTGTAATTTTAGGAGGCCAGAATAAAACATGATTTTCTCCTTGTTCCATATTAATCCTTTTCTTTCCCATTTGTGTATTAATGGATAAAACTGCTTTGGTGCTGAATAATGTAGGTTCAAACCTAACTCATGCATGTATTCTTTAAATTCACTTTTTGTCATCTTCTACCAGTTGAGTACTCCAGAGATCTCTTCTGCTGTTCATCTCCCAGAAGTCTTCATAAACCAATGAGTCAACCAGAATGGGCAACAGGCGATGCAGCTTAGCAATAATCATGTCAAGTATCTGGACTCATCCTATTAATGGCAGGCAACCAGGGATTTAACAGAACTGCCAGTAAGATCATTGGGCCCAACTAGATCTTGCCTAGATCCCTAAGATGTGTAGGACAGATAATCCTAATGAGTATATTCACCTCTCAGGAGTCTGTTAATTTTATCCGAACTAGGAAGTGATCTGATCTTGGCAAAGAGCCAATGAAAACATACTTCCTTTTCAGAACACTATGCATTTGCTTCAAGAAAAATACCAGGTCTGTAGAAGTTCTGGTGATGGTTGTCTCAAAGGTGCTTTTTCAGGAGGCAATGGAACTTTCTTGTTTTTTCTCAGAAGATGTTTCACTTCTTACAGCTATCTGCAAGGAATATAAATCCTTCCATTCCCCACCATCCTGTCAATACTGAAGAAGCTTCTTGGATAAGAAGCAAAATGTCTTCAAAGAAAAAACAAGAAGCTCCAGTAGCCTCCTGAAAAAGCATTTTTGTGAGAAAAACCAAGTCTAAATCGAGGCCATCTGTATTTATTCGGAAAACCTGTGTATAATGATAGGATAGCTGTTTGTTTAAAAGAATTCAAAAATGGTGTGGAAGTTTGATGATTAAATATACATGAAAGTACTATTACACAGGTAGGAGAAAATGTTTGGACCTTGGGTTTCAAGGCAAATATCTCACATGAATCCCACCAATATGAGAGAGAGCTCAGGTACCTAGATCCTCATATGAAGATGCAGCAGTTATGAAGAATAGAAAGGAAAAAGAGAAAAATATGGCTGGTTTTCCCCACTGCATTCCTGAGTCACATAAAAAGCTCATTAAAAAATAAAAACTGTGGCCAACATTGAATGGACATCAACTTCTATTGTACAATCTTCTCCCCCTTCAATTTTCAGATAATCAACCAAGTGGGGCGGGGGGCTGTCTACGGTGCTAACCAAAAAGGAAGTAGGGGAGGTGCTATATGAAAATTAGTTCCTTCATCATTCATTTCCTCTGTGTTTTATATTGGAATCACACACGATCTTATAATCTATATACTACTAAAACTCTTGTGCCTTTGTTTGTGAGCCTTAATTGGTTGAAATGGTACATCGTAGAGAAACAGTTTATGAATCATCTTACCACAAATGGGTTAATTTGCAGAAGGCATCCAAATTCCTGGACCTGTGACTCCATCAGGATTGAAATTTGGCAAAGTTGTGGCTATTTCAATGCTGCTTTGCCATGATATTGCTACTGCCAGCTGCAATCACGTGATTTCATTCCAAACATTCCCAGCCAGCTTCCTACAACAAAAGCCAATGAAGAAGCCAAACCATTATAATATATACTATAATGGTATAGGTTTGCCTTTTTTTTTTAGAAAAAAAATGCTACTACTACAGACATGTTTATTGGTTGTGTTATATTGATCCTGTGTTGCTCTGAATATAAGTTTAATTATAAAGCATAAAAGGAGGTTAAGACACTAATGCTCTCACTTTTATCTATGAATATTATAATTTGTGAGATTTAATCTTTGCACTCTTCTGTAAAACAGTGATAGCCTAAAAACGGTGTAGGACAAAGATGTATTCATGTAAAACCTTCAGGAATTCCATTCTTCATTTAGAGAACATATTTTTCCTTCCTTCTCATTCTCTCATATCTTCATAACAGATAACAGATAATCAGAGTTGGAAGGGACCTTGCAGGGCATCTAGTCCTCCCCAAGTGGGATACCCTATACCATTTCTGACAGATGGCAGTCCAATCTCTTCTTGAAAGTCTCAAGTGATGGTGCTCCCACAAATTTGAGTTCATACTAAAACAATGTGATTGTTGTAAGAGTAGCAAAATGCGAATAACACCATTGACTTAACGGTATGGTGAGCTTTTATGGGCTACATTTTTCATAAAGTACTTAAAATTACTAATTTTAAATGGTCCATTGTTCTAAAGCCTTAACACTAGTTTTAATCATCTATGTTTAAAAAAAAACATGTTTTAAAATATTCAGATCATGAGTTCTACATGAAGACTTACATTACAAAAGGTAAAGGTTTCCCCTGTCCAGTCATTTCCAAGTCTAAGGGCAGTGCTCATTTCTGTTTCTTAGCATCATCTGAAGACATTATTGTTGTCATGTGGCTACCATGACTATAGGCTGAAGGGCATGGGACACTGTTACCTTCCCACCAAAGTGGTACCTATTTATCTACTCACATTTGCATACTTTTGAACTGTTAGGTGGGCAGAAGCTGTGACAAGTAACAGGAGCTCAACTCATCAGCTCTCCAGCTGACAAGTTCAGCATTTTTAATGGCTGAGCCACCGCACCCTTTACAAAATGAATAAGGAGTATATAGAAGTGAGTATAAACAGATTATATAAAGAAAACAATTAATTTCCTAAGTTGAAGTACCAGACTGTGGAGTTGAAGCTAAGCAGGGTCAGGTCTCATGAGTACTTAAATGGCAAACCATAGCTGTAAATCAGAGTGAAGGATTGAAAAACCCAGGAAGAAAGCAAACTACAAAGAAAAATATATGACGTCAATAAAAGTCAAGTGCAACCTGAAGAATATTTTACTAAAGGAATATAAAACTTAGTATGCCTTAGATGTCCATATCTTACAGTGAATAGAACAGAATAGAATTTAGCAATCAGTAATGCTTATAATGATGCATTTTCCTAAACTCCCTGCAGATTGACAGGTGTTAAAAATACAGTAGATCTTTTGCTGATCTGTATCCACCATCTTAACAAATCTGGCAGCAATACAGTTTAAATACTGTTGCCATTGTTACATTCTTATTATACAATTAGTCATGTTAACAGTTTAAAATGAAATAAGAACACAGCTCTCTTCTACATGTTCCCCAAAACCATACCTGAAAAACAAAGCTGAAATGAGAAGCAGTAATAGCAGTAATAGCAGAAGCAGCAGCAGCAATAACTTCTGGGACTATGGATGATTAAAAAAATAAATAAATCAGTTTTTGTTCAGCATCCTCTTCCAAAGTTCATGTCTATGGAATACAATAGATGTTTATGGAAAGGTTGTCTGTCTTGGGCAACATGAAGAGTTTCACTGAAAGCACCAGATTCAAAAGGAAAGGAAATCCGTTCACATGAAGTCATGCATCATGTCTCATCTATTACTAAGAGTGCAAGTATGCCACAATATGATTCATACTGCTATTCTATGTTTCTTTAAGATCAGTGGCATACAAGACTAAATTCATGAATTAGAAGTGGCATTCATGTCTTGCTCATTGTACTCAAGGTGTGACTTTATTCCCTGCACATAGATTCTCCCATCAATTTTAATTCGGAGCTTTAGCAGAATAACAACGTTGGAAGGGACCTTGGAGGTCTCGTCCAACCCCCTGCTCATGCAGGATACCCCAAACCATTTCAAACAAATAGTTGTCCAATGTTGTCTTAAAAACATCCAGTGTTGGAACATTCACAACTTCTGATGGAAACTTGTTCAGTGTAACATTACTGGTAGATGTTTCGCTCCATGACCTACTGCTGTTTTCCCTACTTTGAGTTAAGGATACTTCTGCTTTTGTACAGGAATGAATCAGACAAAGGGTTCTTTTCTGCAAAAGGAGCATCATCTTTGGTCTTTTATTGAAAGCAATAAAATAAATATATTACTTATTTGCCTCTTGTGTTTGTTTATAGAGTACTGAAATCACCATGTGAATAAATTGTTGGCATTTGGAAAATCAAGGATAACTGTGTTCTGTACTGGAATGGAAGAGAGAAATAAGGGATTAGCAAACAGCAGTGGCCCTTGATGGATGTTTATAATTAAGTTATAGCTGGGATGATTCAATAACCATCCAAGCTTTAACCATAACCAAATAAATCAGGCTTCAGTAGGACCCCAAAGCTGGTGAGATAAATGAAACACCCAATAAACAGTCAACAGAAAGCCTACAGAATAGCATTCGCAGATGTCAGAAAAGTTAAAGTTAGGAGATTATATTGATGATGTTACCTAGTCTGGTAATGAAACAACTGGAAATAAACAACTGAAGCCAGAGAGCCCTAAGGACTCCACTATAAAACAACAGACAGATTTCTTATGCAGGGCAAGATAAGGATTGCTTCTTATCCAGAGCAATCTCAAAGAAAATAGTGTTAAATATTATATTGGTAACATTCCATTGGACTAACTATCCAAGGTAAATTTTGAAACTATCTTTCCTCACCTGCAAAATTATACAACTCTGGTATTTTCCTAATCTAAAGCTTTCCAAATTCAAATTGATATATAGGTCCCAGAATTCCAAGCCAATGTGGACACTCCCAAATTATCTCAAGTATGCCAGGACATCATGGACTACATGGTGTTTTCAACAGCTAGGAGCACAAGCTAACTTTCATAGGTTCAGAAGTTAAGAATCAATAGTACAATATTTGGATGCAAACTATAAGGAAATTTTGGAGCTAAAGGCTACATTAGGAAGAAGGAAAGAACAGATCATTTCTATACTTTTGCCAAGACAACCTCATGGTGTCCATGTAGTCCAACAGGAGCAGAGCATGATTCAAAAGGCATCATTACCTTATGTTAATGAATATAAACCATGATGATAAAGCACAGCTATAATTACATTTAGGTGATAGATTGCTTTTCTGACTGTAACTCTCTTTTTGCACAATTTATCAGCAATCTTTAGCATTCATATTATTCCGTAGACACTGGACAAGAAAACTGACATTTAATTCTGCATGTCCACCATCCCAACATCTGTAAAAAGAAAGAATTGAAAATGGGTGAACTATGGCAAAGAGTATCTTCTAAGAACCAGCTTAGGTTCAAACTAGCCAGTTCATAGGTGCTTCTTAGGAACGATCATGCTATAGAGGAAACTTTAAATTGAAGTTGCCATTCAAAAGCTGGAAATATGTCAGCACATGTTCAGTTGTTCTTTCTCTGTGCCCCCCCCATCTTATCTGAGAATTCAGAACAAAACACACTCCTGACAGACCTTCATCCTATCCCCCTTTTCTGTCCAGAATGTGTTCCTCATTTAGATTTCCCAACAAAAACAAATTAAAGATGCTTTTCAAATAAAGGAGTCTGGAGCGATCCTTCTGAAACAGTAATGTGTAACAGAATGAGCAATGTTTTGTGATAGTAAAATTCATTCTCTCCAGATGTGATGGCTTGGTGTCTTCCTCTATCAAAGAGGAACAGTTACAGCATGCTATACAGCAGAGAAGGCACATTCCCCACCCATAACAGCCTATTTTAAAAAAAAATCAACATTCTCTCTTCAGAAAATACATATTGACACCCCTAGTGTTAAGAGTTCTGCAAAGCCCGAATCCTCATTTTCCAGAGAGGGCCCCCACCCTGTCTGATTAGTTTAAACTCCACCCCTTAGGAGACATGAAAAGAAAAGTAATCTGTGAGAACAGCAGCTCCAAACTTTAAAACTTCGTGAGGAGGAGGTGGGGAGGGGGGAAGTAAAAAAGGGAAAGAGGAAAAAAAACCCATTCTTTCTTCGTTATGGTTTGCTGAATATTCCTTTGTCTTGTTGTATAATAGAAATGATGTTCATGGCACTGGAGTATACACACAATAAATGGTTTCTGTGGTTATCAAACACCTCAGCTTCACTTCAGCATTTAATCACCCAGGAAAAGCCATTTCTTTGCCTTGTATACAATTCTGCCACAAACATTCTCCTTTCAGTGACACCTTGCCCCGGAGCACCAGGACTTTAATTTGTACCAAACACTGAATTAAAAAATGAAAAATTATTATTTTAAAATATTTATTGAATTACAAAAAAAAGTGAAATTTTCTTCCTTTTTTTTTAACATAAAAAAATGGTGTTGGAGAGAAGCCAAAAGTCCATTCATAGGAGTGAAAGTATGAACACAGAGCAAAAGGTTTGCAACTTCTCATCATGGAGAGAGAGAGAGAGAAAGAGAGGGAGGGAGGGAGAGAGAGGGGGGGAGGGGGAAGGGGGAGAGAGGGAGAGGGAAAGAATGAATATGCCCAGAATTTTTGGAAGTGTTCCACATGCAGAATGGAATTTGCTTAAAACATCCTACAAGGGAATTTATAAAGGGCATTGGGAATTGATAGTAAATTCACAAATCATACAGTTGGAAGGAATGATTTAAAGAGAAGGGGTTTTTTTTTCAGAGAGTCAACAAAAGTCAATGGAAGCAAATGCTTTCCATTCTTTTGCAATGCAATACAAGTGGGAAAAAATGTTGGGCTTTGCTTGCACAAGTATAGATGTCATCTGGAACTGTCTTATTCTTTCTTGTCAATTTCAGACACTGAACACAGCTCCTAATTCAGCCCTGGAATCTACTCTACATGCTAGAGACATCCAGCAAGAGATTTGCCATCTGCCTTTTAATTGGACTGCTGAATTGCACTTACTATTAGCACATTTTTCTTATTATTCATTCAGAATCTAGTTTTCCAAAATGTTAGATCAGTAGTCACATATGCTATATTCAAGGCCATGGAGTATGTATCTACATCTGATCTTTGACTTACAGCATTTGAGACCAGACTTTTGATTGCTAAGCAAGGCAGATGTTAAAGCCCATGTCACACCGCCCAACGGATGCAAAAAGGACACAGCGGACGAGCAAAATGTTCCATCTGTTGTTATCC
>BHFT01037771.1:0-17403 GCA_004320025.1 Laticauda laticaudata
TGGATCTTGTCTTTGGAGTTTCTTAGGATGTTGGCTATTTTTTGGTCAGTGCCGAAGGCTGTCCTGATATTGTGTTTCTGCAGAATTTTGCTGATTTTGTCTGTGGTGCCTTTGATGTATATATATACACATACATCCATACATATATAATAACCCATGTGCTTGCAGAATGAACCTCTGGCTCATTTAAGCCCACAGGTCTATCCTCAAGTGGCCCAATGCACAAGACAGCCCACCAGTTTACCAGCAGGTGAACTTCAGCGTCAGTCACACTGACCTCAAGGACAATAGCCATTGATCTCCACGATCTTTCTGAATCAGTCTACAGGTAACCACTGTAATAGCACCTAGACTATCGGAACCCACTCTAAGCGGTTTTACAAAGTCAGCCTCTTGCCCCCAGCAGTCTGCGACCTCATTTTACCCAGCTCGGAAGGATGGAAAGCTTGAAGCCAACCTTGAGCCAGTGAGGATCGAACTGCCAAATTTCAAGCAGCCGGCAGTCAGCAGAAGTAGCCTGCAGTACTGCACCCTAACCACTGCAGCTTTACCTGTGCCACCAAGGCCCAAGTAGCCTTTTGCCTTAGAACCACAATTGGGATCAGAATTTGCATTAGCAATAGCACTTAAGACTTATATACCGCTTCACAATATTTTACAGCCCTCTCTAAGTGGTTTACAGAGTCTGGATATTCCCTCAACAATCAGGGTCCTCATTTCACCGACCTCGGAAGGATGGAAGGCTAAGTCAATCTTGAGCCTGTCAGAATCGAACTGCTGGCAGCGGGCAAAGTCAGCCTGCCATACCGCCCTCTAACCACTGGGGTTAGAAGGCGGTATGGCAGGTTGCCACCAGGGTTCTCTAAGCAATGCGGTCAGTTAAGTACAATTGTGCCTAATTTTACGACCTTTTCTCTTTTTTTGCTGGGGTTGTTAAGTGAATTGCACAGCCATGAAGGACATCCTTGACCTTGTTTCTTGGAAGCCACCCGGGAAAAAGACTGTCATGTGACTCTGGGATGCTGCAAGCATCATAAATACATGCTGGTTGCCCAGCTCCCAACGTGTGAATGTAGGGATGCTGCCATGGTCATTAGTGTGAGGACTGGTCATAGATTACTTTTTAATTTAACCCTTGTTAAATGAATAGTTGTAAGTCGAGGGCTAGCTGTACCCCGTTTTATTTAAACTAACCAAGCTAGTAGTCAGTAACACAAACATGTCTTGGAAAGATTAAGTCTACACCTCACTTTCCCTTAGAACAGTGGTCTCCAAACTTGGCAACTTTAAAACTTGTGCATTTCAACAAGAGGTAGCTATGCTGACTGGAGAATTCTGGGAGTTGAAGTCCACAAGTCTTAAAGTTGCCAAGTTTGGGGACCCCTGCCTTAGAATAATAAATGCAATGAAAATCTCTGCACTGTTAAATCAAAGCAAGCCTCGCTGAGATCAAAGAACCTCATTCACATATGAGGGTTAAAGATAGCTTAAAAATGCTCCAGATAAATAGATAAAACAATAGATGTACAGTTGGGGGTGCCCAACTTCTGGGCCACAGACTGTTTCTTTGAAACCAGGCAGGAGAGATGGGCAAGCCCCCCCCCCCCNGATGGGCAGCCCCCCCCCCCCACACACACACACCACGCGGGGCTGCCAAGCTTGAAACTGCTGGTGTACAGGACTCATTGAGTCATTCTGTCCCAGCAACAAACCCCAATAATGCCACACCCCTGCTTGAAACACAAGGCTGCTATTTATTTATTTATTTATTTATTTCATATCTCACCTTTCATTATCTTTACGAATAATTCAAGGCAGCCAACATACTGAACACACCTTCCTCCTATTTTCACACACACCCACATAATCAATCTCCGGTACATATTATACTGCAGATATTGTCAATCGCTGATCCTCAAGTGAGCCATAACACAATCTTTACCAATTTAATATCCTGCAGATGAGATATCAAGATACCTGATATCACTCTGCAGGATTTTCATACTTGAGATTCATTTTGGCTGGAAGGTTTTGTAGTAGCCAAAAGGACAGGCATCCACTCAAAGAGGTCTAATTTTTCCAGTCTGTATTTTAGTTGCCCTACTGACTGCAGTAGGAAGTCATGAGACTGAATATCTGCTCTTGGTATACCCAGTCATTTTTTATGACTAGATCCACACGTTCAGTTAAATCATAACCCTAAACCATAATTTATTAACTGAATCACAATAGGTTGGGCTTGCTGACCTCAAGAATCTTTTGAGATATATAAACATGATTTATGGACAGCAGTATCTGAGCTGTTGGTTTCCATATTGTAAGAACCCAATCATTATCATCATCATTATCATCATCATCATCATCATTCTAGCCATTGTCTATGCACTGCAAGATGAAGTCCTCTTCTGCATATTTCCAATCCATACAGTTTTGAGAGAACTCAGTCGATTACGGCTTAATCAACAATGATCTATGACAAAGCAGACCCAAGAGTAAACTTCCTTGCTATCACAACGAGCAAGCCCCATTGAATGCAACAAGACTTACTTCTGAGTAGTCACAGAGAACTGCATTTTCCCTCTGAAATTAAACTCCCTGTTCTTTTTTTCCTAGCAATCGCCTTATTTCCAGGAACTACAACCAGTAGGTGGGATATAAATATGCACTCATTTTCAATGGAAGAGCAGGAATGCGTCACCATGTAGCTGAGTTGTTACTTGTCTCACCATACTATGATCAAAACAAGGCATCGGCCCAACCTCCCTCCCTGTGAATTTCCAACATTCTCTCTGCCTTAACTTCCTTAGTTGTGCATCCCTCTGCATGCTAAATTTAGAGGACTTTGCAACACACAGACACACTGTGGGACCCAAGCATCAAAGTTGGCAAAGAAAGCCAAAACAAGGCTATTAATCCATTCTCCGAGAAGGCCAAAGACACACCCCGCAGTGGAAGGAAATACACCAGCCAGCCAAGACAACATTAAAATTGCTGTCTCTGCGGTTTCGTTTCTGATCTTGATAATTGGATCTTGTTTTGATTTCCCGCCATTTCCCTCAGCTCTTCTCCTGGGCAGAAGACAAGCAGAGAATCACCATCTCAAATGAAAAGGAAGCCATTAATGAGAACCGATTAATATTGATTTTCCTAAAAATGTTACAGGATCAGATTTTTGGGGGGAGCAACTTAGCACTGTGGAAATCTGGCTTTCCTGCAGTCTAAAGTTCCCAAAACAATTATATTATCTAAAGGGCAAGGTGTAAATAAGGACATTAAGTTTAGCTTTAAACATTATTTCATGACATTTCTAGAAGATCCTAGTAGTCAGACAATTCTAATCTCCATGATTATATTACTAGAAGTCAATCACCCAGATTGGAATAAACAAGCTGCTCCTATGTAAGACCAGATCAAATTTTATTATTAAGCACTTTCAAATTTATATTGACTCTGGCCCACAAGTTTTTTTTTTTTCCCTCCAGAATTATCTATCGTTAACCTGGCCAACATGACATCTCTTCAAAATGGCTTGAAATTCTGGGAGCTGTATTTCAAGATACTTAGGCAACACTTGGCTGGATAAGGCCAATATATTAGAATTTATCATTTGGAAAGGTAACCAGTCGGTAGTTATTTACTAGTTTTTTACTCAAAACATACCCGGATCAGGCTAAAAACTCAGCAACTTTGTGTGTCCCAAATTTCTGAGTTTTATTGGGATTCAATGAAATCGGTTTTTAGGCTCTTGAATTATGGTAGGAAGACCCAAAGCATAGGGAATTCAGTATATTGTGCGAGCTCATAAAACAGTTCAATTCAGTAACTAGAATCAGTTAATTGTGTTCATACAACCAGTAGATCTATCCTCGTTTCCAATAAAAACTTGAATCTGGGTGTCCTGAAACCACATCCTCACATTGTTCCTTTCTGCTCAAAACCTATTTGCTTTTGATATCATTTCCCTGAACTGAGATTACAGCAGCCAACACCATTAATGTACTTATCTAGGAATTATGGCCAAGAAGTCTGAAAAAATAGAGCTGTGGGTCAGCTGACTTAAAGAGAGTTTCAAAGTGTACAGTTGATTTAGTGACACACAGATGAGGTTTGTTTTTTGCTTTCAACACTAACACAACATAAGCAGCTAAAACATGCAGGGAATTTTTTTGGAGGTGTGTGGGGGTGGATAATTTTATCGCGCCTGACCTAGATCAAATCAGGCAGGCGAGCACAGCACAAATTCACATAAACATGTAGTCCGACTATTGAATGAACTCATCTTTTGGGTTGTAACACACACCGAAGGAGGCTGTCCCAAGCACAAATAGGCAAGGTTACACAATGCATTAAGCCAGGGGTCTCCAACCTTGGCCACTTTAAGGCTTGTGGACTTCAACTCTCAGAATTCCTGAGCTAATGTGACTGGAGGAGGAATTCTGGGAATTGAAGTCCACAAGTTTTAAAGCTGTCAAGTTTGAAGACCTTTGAGTTTATGCATCGCCCGGGAGGGGGGAATCCACCAGTTGTTTATTGCGCAACCCCCATTCGTAGCCCCCAAGTATCGCAGTTTTAAACGGCAAGCTGAGGCTATGAAGAATTCATTCATTCATGTGTGCCTTCCTAGCCTGCTTTTTTTTTAAAAAAAATAATACTGTTTTTATATTGCACATTCCATTTCTATATTGAACAGTACATTTTCTAGAAATTCAGTGTTGAAATGTAAACATCATAACCATTATAATCCTATCAACATACATATATTAGATAATATCGACCATAATTAAAAATAAAGTATACTATCTTCTATATAAGCATCAAAATCTTTACTAATCAGGTTTTTTTTCCCCATGTAGTCCTTATTTTCACATAAATCCACTCATCTTCACCTCTGTAGCTATCCACTAGCCATTTGTAAAAAGGGATTCCCGTGTCATAAAATATTCCAAGTCTTCCTGGCATGGGGGAAAAAAATCCGCCATCTGTGGCACTCTCGGATCTTGAGTTTGTTTTGCAGACGTTTCATTACCCAACTTGGCAACACCATCCGCCCTACTAGGGAGATAGTGCTGAACATACCTGTACTCTGCCAATCTCATTGCAGGCATGTTGTACTCTGACAATAAAGGTTGCAATTGAATGGAATTGGGCTCTGGAGAGTTCATTTAGGTCAGGGGTTCCCAACCTGAGGTGCTCGCACCCCTTGGGGGTGCGAGACGATATTCCAGGGGGTGTGAGAAAAGTCCAGGTAAATAATAGGATATTGGCTATATCTTGGCATTTTAATTTTCTTTTGCAATGGACTAATTTGTTTTCATTTTAGAGTTAAGTATAGTTATTTAGTGGCCATCGCATACATAGCTGAAAAGATTCAATCCTACCAAGCATTTGAAAACTAGTCCTTGTAGTATTTAGTACTATTTTTTACTACTTACTTATTTGTTCTATTTCAAGTAAGAGATGAATTTTCTGAGGTTTATTCCAATGTTAATTTATGATATGTTTCAGGGCTACATTTGTCATTTCCTTTACAAAGTATATTAAAGAGCAAAGTAACAATCTTTTTTGGATAAAATATTATTTGGAATTCGCACCAATTTATCCTCGAGCAAAAGGAAAAAAATTTCAAGGGGTGCGACGTCCGAGTGAAATTTCTTTCGGGGTGCGGGGCGACAACAAAGGTTGGGAAGGTGGAGCTCTGGCCTCACAAGTCAGGAAGGAGGCTGCGAGTTCGACCCTAATATTTGGATCAGGCTCTCCTGCTCCAGCGGGGGTGGGGTGAGGGTGGGGTGGGGGGGTCGGACTAGATGACCTCCAAGGTCCCTTTCCAACTCTTTGTCCTTCGAGGTCTAAATTCAGAATAGCGAGCTCTATACGCACCACCTCCTGTCCCCACCTCTCTCTTTCTCTCCCCTCTTTTCTCGGAAAGCCGCTCCGTGAGAAGCAGCCCCTCAGACTCGTCAAGGAGGAAGGGAAACGCGGGGAGGGGAGGGGAGGGGAGGGGGGCGGCTTGGCTACCTTCCAACAGCAGAGCAGCGCCTCCCGGGTCCGCGGGGGATCTTGGGGCTTTTTGTCGGCACCGGCTCTTAACAGCAGCGGGGCCCGGCAAAAAGCAGCCCCGGGGGGAGGGTGTTCGGTTCTCGCGGCGACACTCCAACGTGCAGGGCGGCGATGGTTTGGGCTCTGTTCACAAGCTTCCCAGCCCGGACAGAGTGAGTGCAAGAGATCCGCGCCCTGAAGCCTCCCCCCGCGCTTGGGAACGCGATGAAGCGCGATTCGCCGGGAAAAGAGCGTCCGGCTGCTGTTCGCCTGGCGCCTCAGAGGGAAAAGGCGAGCCGAGCCTTGACCAAGCCGCGCCGGGCGGGCGTTCGCTCGAGTCCGGAGAGCCGTCCGCCGCACGACCGGCCGCCGCACGCGCACCCTTGAGCTCCCGGGGAGAGCGCGGAGGAGGCGAGCAGCCCTCGTGAGCTTGCGGGGCGGCTGACGCTGTGCTGCGGCTCACCCGGACCTTCGTCCCCTTCCACCGAGCCTCCCCGGCACCAACTTTTCCCCTGCCCGAACCGCCGCTCAATGCACCCCTCTAACCGGTTTCTTAGGCCCGGCACTAGTCCGGTCCGACGCCCCCTCGCCTTGACTCCGCCCCTACGCAGATGATTCTCCCTCTCTTTTCTCTCTGCCCATCCCCCCACGCCCCACAAAACCAATCCCAGCCTGGAATTGGGTCCACTTTGGAGGATCGGGAGGGAGGGGGAGGGGCGGACCGCAGAGGAGAAAGTTAAGCGGGAGGAGGGAGGGGCGTGAATGGCGATTGTTTTTGTCCGGAAGCTTTTGGACTTTTTCCATGAAGATGAAGGAAGAGTCGGTGAAAAAGTGTGAGTGCTCTTCCTCCCCCCCCCCCCCTTTAAGACCGTGGAGCCGGTCCGCGTACTCTTCTCATGGTCCCCCTATCCTCGCGCTCTTAGGGGTCGATCCCAAAATAGTTTGGTTCTTACAGAATTGAGGAGCAGACGTTGAGAAAGGACCTTGGCTTGGAGGTCTATCTCGTTCCAAGCCCTGCTGGCGACAGGAGACCAGACTATACCAAATCAGGGACCCTCATGATTTCAATTCTTTTGTTGCCACTTTTACATGGCTTCTGGACCTGCACTCCCAAGAATTCTCCAGCTCAGTAGCTGGCTGGAGATTCTGGGAGTTGAAGTCCAAGTCCTTTCAATAAAAGCGGGTCCAAGTTTGGAAGCATCTGACTCAGCCAATAAGTGGTTGGCTTCTTAAAAAAGCATCTCCAGTTTGGGAAGCATTTGCAAACTTCTGAGGGAAGGCTGCACTCTGTGGTTTTCTTCCTCACAAACCGACCCCACAACTTAACCCTTAGTGAGTCTACTTATTCACCTCACACAAGAGGTCTGTGGGTGTGCATTAGCGAAGCGCCAAGGTGCCCTACTGTCCTTGTCCTTTATTGTTCTTTTTCTGTATATGTATCCATGTATTTCAGTATTTATTATTTTTCTCTTATATCCTATATTTTGTAAGCAATTGACAAAAACCAAACAAAATAACCAATAAAACAAGTTGTTCACTGTACTTACTCTCTGATTCTCACTGTCGGAAATTTCTCCACAGTTCTAGGGTTGACTTTTCTCCCTTCGCATTGCAGTTTCCACCCACTCTGTTCTGTTACACTATTGAGAATAGTTTGACTCCTACTTCTCACTAAACCTGCGAGATAATATGGAACACTGCTATCAATAGTAACCCCTAGTTCTTCTTTTTCATAAACTAGGGCCTATACCCAGATTCTGGCTTTACCAAAGGGGTAAGGAACCGTTCTTCCTTACTGTCACTGGCTGATTGCTGCCACTACGAATAACATGGTTGGACAGTCCTAAGCTAATCAGGGACAATATTTCCAATCCAATTCCAAATTTACGTCCTCTCATGTTAGCGCATAAGAGAAGTAGTTTTCCATGCTTGCAAAAGCAATGTATGAGTAATGTAGGTCTTTACAAAATAGTGATTATTTATCTTTCTGGATCTTTGTTACGTTTTGGGCTTTGAGCATATTTGTATTAAATTCTTGTCGTGCTACGTCTGTTTTGTTCATGTCGAACTCTATGGGTGAAGCACGTGTCTTCTCATGTACTACGTCCAGGGTGGTCTTTTGGTTAGACTGATTTCATGTGACCCATGTGGTGTGTAAAGTTATCATAACTGCCACAACTGCTCGTTCATAATGGAACATTGTCATGCAAATGAAAATGGCAGAAGCTCATATCACATATGCTTATGGCCGTTGAACTTGGATGACCAAAATTCCTGCATGCAGGTGGCCTAATGGTGGACATTACAGTTCTCAACTGTCAGGAAATTTCTACCTGTACATTCTAAGTTGCTTGTTATCTCTGTTGTTAGTTCCACCATTGCTTTTTTGTCCTGCCTTCAGCGCTAGCTTTGTGGAGAATAGGTTGACCCAATCTCTTTTTGTGTCCGGCAAACCCCTCAAAAGGTATGGAACAGTATATGATACTGTTGTCAAATTTCATTATGCAATCTTGGATATGGTCTCAGTTCTTGTCTTATGTTTTATAGCCTCCAGTCCCATTAATCTATTCATCTCGGTAGTCTGCGTTTCTTTGCCTCAGAGCTCTTCTCTCTATATAACTTCGCACAAATTTTTGTTATAACGTCAATGAGGGTTGATACCTAAAAACGTATGCGTTATTCCAAAGTGCTATACGGGACATTAAGGCACCGGTCTTAACAATGGTCGTATATGTAGAATGGTATTAACACTTGCACTTGATGTGTGGGATTGCCCCTCCGATGTGTCTCTAATTTTGAGTGGAATGTGTTGTTACACACTAGTGGCCAAGATGCCTAGTTAAGAAAATATGCTGGACTTTGGAAACCGGTTACCTTACGAGAGTGTGTTGATCCAGTCCTCGACGGTTGTTGCCCAGAAATTGGAGGAATTCTAGTTTTGGTGGGATTATTCGGGATATATACAAGCTGATTAAGGCAAAAGGTCATTGAAAGCTCTCTTCTGGTGCGGGAAAATGCCGTGGAGCCGCGCTCTGGCATGATGAGTAGCTCCTATGATGTGGATCTTTACTCAGAACTGTCAACAGGCTAAGAGAGAGAAGCTTTTCTTAAGAACTTGCGCGTTGAACTGGCATTCGCGAGTAGGACTGCGGATAGATAATCTTAATCTCTTCTCAAGTTGAGGTATCTGTTGGTGAGACTGAAATTTGGTTATTTTATAGTAGTAGACATGGATGTATAAATAAAGTTGTATAGTTGTGGTTGCTGGTCGACCAGCTGAAACAATAACGCCATATGGGCTTCCGAAGTGTTACACTGTAGAAGTATGGTTCAATACTTGTTACTGTCAGTGTGATTCTATCGAGTCCTCGTAAAACAATTTCCCAGTCAAAATAAGCTCTCTACTATAATTTGGATTTTTTTCTTGATACCCACAGACCTAATTTTTGATTGAGTGATGAAACAAATGGGCTGTCCTAAGATATTTAGCCAATCTATATTTTAATATGGTGTGACCATTATCGCTAGACCACTAGGTTCTCCACAAACGACTACCAAGATAATTATATCTTGTAAGTGACTCACTTGACAATGAGTAGTTTTATGTGTATGTAATTGGTCTATATATAACACAAATTTTAGAGTTCTCGTATGAGTTACGGAATACAACTCAAGTATTTATGGCATTCTCTGTTGGAAATAATGCTGTGTTTCCACATTTGCCTTTTAAATCAGATAAACATTATAATCTATTGTTCACAAGTTATTTACTGTTTTTTTAACTACTCCATAATTATGCAAAATATACTTTGGCTAACACCAATAATATAAAAAGACACGCAAGTTAGGCCCTCCAGCTAATTTATACTTATCGGACATACTTATTACTTATAAAGATTAATAGAACATAAGCAAGTTAGTTTGGATTAAGGATCCATATGTGTTTTTGAGAGGGTCTAATAGTCGATTTTGAACTCCCATATGCCCAATGTGTAGGAGACCACTATATTACACTCATTTTTACTGACAGATAGCGTGAGTCCGTCTAGTTCTTTGAAAGGATGAAGCTCCCTACATCCTTCCAAGCGGAACTATTTCCATTGAGTCTATTATTCTCCCATATCATTTAAGTTCTATTCTATAATTTCTAGGTTGAATCTGACCTTGTCTCAGGTTTCCATCCTTATTCCTTGATCTCGCGCTCACCTTCAGGAGTCGTTATTTCAGAAGGATAGCTTCAGACCCACCCCCTCATTCCTCTCCTCGTGGCAGCCCCTCAAAAATTGGAAGACTGTATTCCTGATCCTCCCTGGTCCTTCTGTCTTCAACTTAGGGACTAGCTAAGCCAGTTCCTAATAACCATTCTTCATTGTTTTAGCCTCCAATCCTGCTAATGCATCCTTGGTTTGCTCTTCTTTGACCTTCTAGAGTCTCCTACATATTTTATAGTGAAGGTGACAAAACTGCACGGGGCAGAGTACTCTAAGGATATGGGTACTTCACTAAGCTTATTTAGGCATGTGGATTAAGTAGCTTCCCTTTTATCTTGTTCCCCTGTTCTGCAATTTAGAATCTGCATTGGTTTTTCAGCTGCCACCATCACACTTTTGGCTCATTGAATGACTCCAAGAATAAATTCAATGAAGTTTGAATTGGAATTGAGTTGACATTCATGGTCATATACTCATATGGTTGCAGTATCCTGAGTCACATATTTGCCGTTTGTGACCTTTTCTTGCTGACTCCCCACAGACAAAAGCCAATAGGGAAGGCTGGATTAGTTTAATGACTGCAGGAATGGATTCAAATTTCTAAGAACTGGTCTGTGGGTGTGGCCTAATTGTGGTGTGGCTTTTGGTGGTCATGTCACTGTGTAGGAGTAGCTTGATGACTGGGCATGGCTTGGTGATTCACGCTGACTGGCTGGGCATGGCTTGTATGTAAATATTTATGTAAAACATTGAATTCTTTTATTTAAAAAAAGAGCAACTTTTACCCAAAATCAGACAAAAGAAGCAGTTGGATTGAGTTGCTTACAGAACCACAGATTCACTCAGAGATCTTACCTTTCTGCAGTCTGCTACCTGACTCTGCACTGAAAAATAGAAGCCTCGGTCCTCAAGATGGTTCAGCTCTGCTTTTTAGATTAGCTAGAAAACAAAAAATCAAACAATTTTCTGCTGCTAGCTAATCTGAATTCTCCTGGTACAGCTGATAGTCAGAACAGCTGATGGTCGGGAAAAAAAAAAAGGAAAAATAGAAACTTACCAAAAATCAGGTGAAGGCACAGGGCAGGCAAGTTGGATGGCGCACATGCCAGGTAAGAAGTGACTGAGCGGGGCGGGGCGGGGCCAGCCAGTGGAACAATTTGCCGCTTCTCCGAACTGCGCAGAATCAGAACAATCAACCAGATAGAATCCTACCCCTAAATGACTGTATGATTCACTTAACAGCCATGGCAAGATCATTGGGTACAACTTGCTCAACCACATAACTCAGCCACAGAGGTTCTGCTCTCAACTGTAGTCAAAGACTACCCATAATTGATTATTATACATCTTGTCACTGCCTTCTGTGATCCTAGACAGGGGGAAGCCGGACATACTTAATGACAGCATGATTCACTTAACAACTGCAGAGATTTGTTTAACTGTGGCAAAAAGTCATGAAATTGGGCATGACTCACTTAACAACTAGATCGCTGAGCCATAAAAATGCTATTCCCAATTGTGCCTTTTGCAACAAATGACAGTTAAACAAAACATGGATTAAGGAAATATCCCGGACATAAAATATAGGAATGGCTGAACCAATATTGAAAATAATAAACTACTGTCTTTATTCCCCATCTTCCAACCCACCAGAATGGGATCCTCTTATTATAAATGGCACCTGGAATATCCACCGAGACTGTTTAAATCAAGGCTTTCCAACCTTGGCAACCCTGGGAGTTGAAGTCCACAAGTCTTAAAGTTGTCGAGGTTGGAGACCCCTGATTTAGATAGCTCTGGAAAAATAAAAGACAGAATAAAAACCCATCTGTGCATTCCAAAGACTAAGATGTTTGAGGAAACTGCTGAAGGTTTCGGTTTCCTTACGGCTCCTTTGTAGAATGTCTTTGGTTTATTCAAACAAAAGAGGAACAAATGTGTTAGCCTTGGATCAGATGCCCAAAGGGAACAACTGCTTTTGTTTTGGCATCTACTGGCTTTCCTGAGTTTCCAAACAGGGAGACAGTTTAGTCTAGTTGTTAAAGTACCAGGAGACCGTGAGTTCTAGTCCCACCTTAAGCATGAAAGCTAGATGACTTTGAGGTAGTCACCAGGTAACTCTGAGTTCTGGTCCTGCCTTGGGCAGGAAAGCTGACTGGATAAGTTTGGGTCAATCACCAGTAGACGGTGAGTTCTAGTCCCACTTTAGGCATGAAAGCTGGCTGGATAAGTTTGGGCCAATTGCCAGGAGATGATGAGTTCTAGTTCCACCTTAGGCATGAAAACCAGATGAGTTGAACTAGTCACCAGATAACTCTGAGTTCTAGTCCTGCCTTGGGCATGAAAGCTGACTGGATAAGTTTGGGTCAATCACCAGGAGACGGTGAGTTCTAGTCTCGCTTTAGGCATGGAAGCCACCTTGATGACTTTGGGCCAGTGACTCTCTCTCAGCCGAACCCATCTCACAGGGTTATTGTTAGGGAAAATAGGTGGAAGGAATATTAGTTACATTCAGTGCCTTGAGTTATTTGTAAAAAATAATAAATGCAGGGAATAAACAAAGAAGCAAAAAAATAATGTAATCACGGCCTTTCCTGGCCCTTCTTCCAGATTTTGCAAGAATTAAGGCCTGGTCCCACTGCACTTATGGATGCAAAGAGGATGTAAAACGTTAAAAAAAGCATGCCATCCGTTGGAAAACGCGATGCATCCATTGTGTACTCACTGCATACGTGTTTCATACGCTCTATCCATTGAGCATCTGTCCACTGTGATTTCATCCGCGCAAGAAGTTTTGAGCTGCAAAAAATTTTGTGAACGGATGAACTTTCCACCGTGTNCCCCCGGAACCCCTTCGGAGGTGTCATCCGCTTCCATCCGCTTTCATCCGCTAGGCTTCCTATGAACATCCGTTTAACATCCCCGCTACATACTACCCACGTCCATTCTTTTCCGTTCTTTTCCGTTCTGTTTATGCAAATTTTCACCACTTTTGGGAGCGGACAATGGATGGAGCCACCCCCAAAATTTTGCTCGTCCGCTGTGTCCTTTATGCATACATTTTGCGTCCTTTGGCCAGTGGGAAGTTAATGGGTGAAGTTAATGGTTGAAGTTCTGAGTGCAGTAAAGTTGGCTCTGAAATGAAGAAACTCAAAGGGAGCTCTGGTAGAGATGCTCAGACCTGAAGGATGAGTTTAGAAATATAATCTTTTCTCTTTCTGTGTGTGTGTACAGGAACTAGCAAATATTTGGCTCCTTCTCTGAGGGAGATAGGCAATACAGAAATGTGAAAAGTAAATAAATAAATTTGCCATGACTCATTCAACACACAAAGAAGAACTCCATTTGCAATCTGCCTCCACACAGTTTTCTTCTTGCAGCGACAAGATTCCTGTTTTTCTCTCTCTTGCATTTTTGGTCTTTTGGAAATAAATGGCCCAGTGAATAGGTTGCCTGGGAGAAACTCTAATAAAGAGTAATAAACTCTAATAAAATGACTCTTTCAGATTCTATTTTTATGGATTACTTTAAATGAAGCCTCGGTCCATTTGGCCTCTCAAATTGTGAACCGTCCTTGAGGTGGGAAGGCAAGGATGTGAAAGATCAAATGATGGCACAACGTTGGTGTGAAAATTGTCCATTTTATGTGCACTGCACTGTACACAAAAAGAGAGTAAGGTTTCGGTGGCTCTCATTTTGATATTTCAAGAGTTATTTGGAGTCAAGTGGCATTTAGGGCTGCAGAAAAAACAATTACTATCAACCTGCCTTCCATCGAGGACCTGTATCCTGCACGAGTCAAAAAGAGGGCTGTGAAAATATTTACAGACCCCTCACGTCCCGGACATAAACTGTTTTAACTCCTTCCTTCAAAACGACGCTATAGAACACTGCAGAAACAACAAGACACAAGGACAGTTTTTCCCTGAATGCCATCACTCTGCTAAACAAATAAATCCCTCAACACTGTCCCAACTATTTACAAAGTCTGCACTACTATTACTATTAATCTTCTCATCACCCCTCATCGCCCATCCCCTCCCACTTATGACAGACTTGTATGACTGACAATCCTTTGTTGCTTGTATCCTTATGATTTATATTGACTGTTTCCTAGTATGATTTGATTGCTGATTGTACCCTATTAATTGTACCCATTAAGTGTTGTACGTTATGATTCTTGATTCTTAACGAATGTATCTTTTCTTTTATTTTGAGAGCATTTGCACCAAGACAAATTTCTTGTGTGTCCAATCACACTTGGCCAATAAAGAATTCTATTCTATTCTATTCTGTTCTGTTCTGTTCCATTCTGTTCCATTCCGTTCCGTTCCATTCCATTCTATACATTTAATAAATTATGATTATTATATTGTTATGCTATAGAAACAAGTCACTCACTCCCATTTTGAATGGAACGGAAACAGTCTCAAGCAGGGTTATCCAAAATCACACTGAGATTTTCACAGGCTCAAAGGGTTAGGGAAAGTTTGTTCCATATTACAGATCTAAGATCTAAGGAGGCAGTTTGATTAATCTTGAACTAAGCAGGGTTAGGCCCTACGTTCTAGGTTGTAGATTATAGGTAGTCCTCAACTTACAACCAGTGGTTAGTCACCGCTCAAAATTACAAAGGCACTGAAAAATTCCCATTTTTCACGCTAATAACTGTTGCGGCATTCCTGTAGTCACGTGATCGAAATTTGGACGCTTGGCAACTGGTTCAGATTTACGACAATCACAGCATTATGTGACTGCCTTTTGTGACCTTCTAACAAGCAAAGCCAATGGGGAGGCCAGATTCGCTTAACGACCGGGTTTACCAACTGCAGCGATTCACTTAACAACTGTGGCAAGAAAGGTCATAAAATGGGACAAAAGAAACCCGCTTTGCTGTCTCACTCAGCCACCGCAATCTTGGTCCCAGTTGTGGTCGTAAGTCAAGGACTTCCCACTGTTGATGAGCTTAAGAATTCCTAAGCACTTTGCTCATGTTGCTAGGAATGGACATGTCCTTGAAGTCCCTGAAGTCATCCACTTGGTTCAAAGGATTTGTTTTAAATCTGTGGATTTTCCCATCCCCCTTAATTCCGTTTATCAGATTGTGAACAGTGATATCCGTCTCCTGCTTCCCTATCTCTTCCCAGCTATTGAGCAATGGAGGGATTTTTATTTTTTTTTTGTCCTAGCCAGGGTCTACACAGGAAGCATCCTGCGACACATTTCTCCATATATTCTCCAATCCTATCAGTGCCATTCAAGTTTTTGGCCTTGTAGTAGACAGACATCTCTGACAGGTGATTCAGAAGGTCGTCTGGAGTGCTTACTCATGCGTCCCAGGGCTTTGGTTTCCTGGGGTTATTTGGTGGCATTCTTTTGTCTTGGCTGCGCACTCAGAAATGTGCAAGTAAGGCCAAATGCCGTGGAAGTGAGGCTGATGTATACAACGGCTACAACAACGTTATACCTTGAAGCCTAGGAGATAACTCCGTCACTTCCAGGGTGCTATCCTGGGAAAGTAATTATAGAGGATTAAAGCAATGTAGGCATAGACCTCGGAGGCTGAGAATGGAGAAGGCGTAGTAGAGAACAAGTTTCTTCTTGCCTACATAACCTTCTGAAGAACAACCATTTGGAAGTTCAGCTGTGCTGTGTCTTCAAAGGCTTCTGTTTCCAAGACTGTTTAAAAGCCTTTCTGGATTTTGGAGCAGTTATTTTGCAACCTTGGCAATTTTCTTCTTTTTTTAATCATTCAAATTTTTATTTCTTTTATTATATAAAATACAAAGAACAGAAAATAAAATGGGAAATTAAGGGAGGGAAAAGGAGCAGGGAAAAGGGGGTGAGATACAAGGGGAGGAAAGAAAGAAAGAAAGAAAGAAAGAAAGAAAGAAAGAAAGAAAGAAAGAAAGAAAGAAAGAAAGAAAGAAAAGGGGGCATTGGCTTCCAACTCTTCTTAGCACAGCACAAGATAAAGACTCTCCATCCTCAACTTTTTGTTTTAACACATGAATATATAGCTAGCTATTTCTATAACAACAAAGTCAAAGTTACTTTTTTTCCCATCGCAAGCACAAAATCCAGAAGTGATATCCACATGAAAATATATTTTCCTCTTTGAATAAAATAATCAATTTAACCATTCCTGCTTTAGCTGTTTTTTTGGCAGTTTTCAAGCTATTGCCAGCTGGGGAATTCTGGGAACTAAAAACCACACATCTGAAAGTTGCCAAGATTGGCAATGGTGCTCTGGAGTGTAGAGATTCCCCAAAAAGTCATCCAAATATCTTGTGGGACAATGTCCATCACTCTGAGTCCATGTGGACTAGGATCAGAGGTGGTCTTCAGCAGGTTCTGACCAGTTCTGGAGAATCAGTAGCGGAAATTTTGAGTAGTTTGGAGAACCAGCAAATCCCACCTCTGACTGGCCCCACCTATATCTATTCTCTGCCGTCCAAGTCCCAACTGATCGGCTGGGTCTTCTTTGGTTGCCCTGCACAGGAGAACAGAGCTGGAAAGCAGGTTAGTGTGGTGAGGAAGGTATGGAGATTTTGCAGTATCTTTCCCCTGCCACACCCACTAAGCCACGCCCATGGAACCGGGAGTAAAAACTTTTGAACACCACCACTGGCAACAATGTCCATCACTCTGAACCTATGTGGACTAGGATGATGGGGCTCATTGCTTTCTTTCAGGGTAAACCACTAAGAGAGTAAACAACAGAGTAAACACCTAAGAGGACCAGTAAGAGGTGGTCCTCGACTTACAGCCACAATTGAGCCCAAAATTCCTGTTGTCAAGTGGGATTTTGCCTCATTTGATGACTCTCCTTGCCACGTTTGTTCACAGAATCATTGCAACTGTTCAGTTAGTAACACAGTTGGTAAGCAAAACTGGCTTCCCCATTGATTTTGTTTGTGAGAATTACAGTGTCATGTGACTCCAGGACACTGCAGTCATCATAAGTTGCCAAATGTCTGAATTTTGATCACGTGACCATGGGGATGCAAATAACAGTCGTCAGTGTGAAAAATGGTCACAAGCAGGGGTGGGATTCAAACTTCTTAACAACCGGTTCTGTGAGCATGGCCTAATTTGTGGGTGTGGCTTGGTGATCATGTGACTGGGTGGGTGTGGCTTACAGACTGGGGGATGG